>WWET01000038.1:860319-880321 GCA_011038615.1 Limnodynastes dumerilii | reverse complement strand
GAATGGCTTGTAACTCCTCAGTTATCATGCTCTCTTAATAAGTTATGTTATAGAACTGACACAGCTCCTGTTGTGTATTCCAATTACCAGATAGTAAAAAGAAAGCAGAACCTGGTAATAGTGATTTTTCTATTTGATTCAGAAAGTTTAGCACAGCAGGAAAGTTGACTTTTCACCTAAATTGTGTGTTATATCTGAATTGGAATTTTTATTTTCATGTATAAAGTTAATAATCAAGGTCCGGATTTACAGTTATGTAGTTTTTGTCTTACGTACGTTGTTTTAAGAATTAAGCTACTACGCATGCGTCTAAAGACCCCGCTTACACAATCTACGTACAGAATTGGTATGTAGATAGCGTAACTAAGCTACTACGCATGCGTCTAAAGACCCCGCTTACGCAATCTACGTACAGAAATGGTACATAGATTGCGTAACTAAGCTACTACGCATGTGTCTAAAGACCCCGCTTACGCAATGTACGTACAGAATTGGTATGTAGATAGCGTAACTAAGCTACTACGCATGCGTCTAAAGACCCCGCTTACGCAATCTACGTACAGAAATGGTACATAGATTGCGTAACTAAGCTACTACGCATGTGTCTAAAGACCCCGCTTACGCAATGTACGTACAGAATTGGTATGTAGATAGCGTAACTAAGCTACTACGTATGCGTCTAAAGACCCCGCTTACGCAATCTACGTACAGAAATGGTACATAGATAGCGTAACTAAGCTACTACGCATGCATCTAAAGACCCCGCTTACACAATCTACATACAGAAATGGTGCATAGATAGCGTAACTAAGCTACTACGCATGCGTCTAAAGACCGCGCTTACACAATCTACGTACAGAAATGGTATGTAGATAGCGTAAATAAGCTGCTATTCATCCGTAGTAGCTCAATTCTTAAAACAACGTAAAACAACTTACATACGTACGTAAGATGAAAACTACGTAACCGTGAATCTGGACCCAAGATAGAAAATGGAATATATGCAAATGAGTGTACTCTGCTTGAATAGACGCGAAGCATTCTTAATAGGACATATAAGGGAATATGGGTTTTCTTTTCCCGCTAGATTAGTATATTCAGTGAAATTTTCATTGGTTGTGTAAGAGCTTAAAAATAGAATAAGTGGTGCTTAATTAATGAGATTAAAGTTGCAGATATTAGCAGGAGATTCTAGAAAATTCATTAGGTGATGACTTTTAATGGGAATAATTGTGTTTCTAATCATAATTGTGCAGCAATTAAAAAAAGGGAAAAAAAAAAACACACACACACACAAAGAGAACTAATTGCAGAGTAGAAAAGCCAAGCGGTTTTGGGAACGAAAGGAGAAATTATGCTACAGAGAGGCACTGGAAATGATTTAATAGTTGTTATTAAACTGTAAAGTGCATGGTTACTTTTTTTTATTGTTATTTTTTTGTAAGCACCATTATTTTACAGTGTTTGGTAGATGTTGATCAACTACAATAAACTCATTTAGGTATGTGTTTGTCAAAAGCAAAAAGGGACCTTTTGTACCAGCTGGAGTGTGCTCTCGCCCACTTGTGTCACAAAAGTCATTTGTAAATGTTCTGTGAAAGAATGCTAATTGCAGATAAAATATAGGATAGTCTCCAATAATCCCCTCGGCTGCAATGATATAGTTTAATATAGCCTTAAATTGTGAAACAGAACAGAAATGTTCCTTACAGTCTCTCGTGTAGTTTTTTTTTTTTTTGTAATGAAATGCAGTTTTAGGATCTCGTGGGTCTTTGCTTCCATATCCATACCCTCCAACATGACTCATTCCATTAGTTACAAAATACTCTGTTCCTCAGTTTCCAACTGTCAGTTACCATGGAAGCCACCTTTGTTAAAGAGGCAAATAGTTAAAAATAAAAAAAAATAAAAAAATATCAGTTAATTCATTTAAACCAGGTGAGTGACAGTTGGAAGCTCAAAGGCAGAATAAATTGTACCTAATGGAATGGGTCATATTGGAGGGTCTGCATATCTGTCCATCAATATATTTAATCTTTACATAACAGATGAGTATAGGTGCAAAACTGTAATCAATATGGGCTGAATCCAGACCTACACGCTTGATGCGTTACATAGCGTATCGTATTTACACTAGCGTACCTTCTAAGCACTTCCCTTGCATGTATGTACTTTGGCCATTTATGCCTACCGAACCCTACCTTAACTTTACACAGCATATATACTGACGTATGTATAGGCCTCAGGTACTTACGAGCCTAAGCACACCCATACTGCGCGATTTAAAGGCCTCACCCCGCCTCCGAAGCGTAATTACGGCTGTTGTACAGATGGCACGCCCTTTCGTCCATAGTTATGCTGTTGAAACGTGACTGGCCCTTACACTCTGAGTTACGTGGCTTAACATCTGCCGCACATGCGTAGTAAGTACTAATGAGCGATTTTACGTTCGTAGCTAGCATAAAATCGCTTGTGTACGTAGCTCTTGATCTGGCCCTATGTGCATAATTAACTGGTATCTCCACAATTCTATTTTAAGCAGGGTTGACGACTCATGAAATTCGGGTATTTCTTCTAGTATTCTGGCAGAGCTTGCAAATCTCCCACAATAAAAATCATACAGTTGACGTTAGATCAAGGTCCGGATTCACAGTTACGTAGTTTTCGTCTTACGTACGTTGATTTAAAAATTGAGCTACTAGCGTCATAGCTTATTTACACTGTCCACATACCATTTCTATACGTAGATTGTGCAGGCGCCATCTAAAGACCACGCTTACGCAATCTACGTACAGAAATGTAGAAAGCGTAAATAAGTACTACACATGAATAGTAGCTCATTTCTTAAAACAACGTACGTAAGATGAAAACTACGTAACTGTGAATCCAGACCTTGATCTAACATCAACTGTATGATTTTTATCTATAACGGTACAGATCCAGCTAAATAATGATCTCCTGAGGTTGTCCATCTAAGTAGTGGCCTAGATACTCAACCTTTATTCATTTGCTTCAGTAAGGTCCATGCAAGCAGTCTTGTGTCATTCATTTCTTTATTTATTAACATGTATTTATATAGAGAATATTTCATTTTCACATCAGTCCCTGCCCCTATGTAAGGAACCTAACGCACACATACATTCACTCACACACAGACTAGGTTTCATTTCGTTGGCAGCCACTTATCCGTATGTCAGTATATAAATATCAGTATGGTTTTGGCATGTGGGAGGAAACAGGAGCACCAAGAGGAAAGCCACGCAGACTCCATGAGAACATACAAGCTCCACACAGATGAGGCCTAGTCCGGGAATCAAACTCATAACCTCAGCGATGTGAGACACAAATGCTACTCACTGAGCCACCGTGCTGCCTTCATCTGGATTTCTAAATAGTGTTATGTTAAATGCAGGGGCGTAACTAGCCCAAATGGCACCCAGGGCAAATGCCCAAATGGCGGCCCCTCCCCTTCAGGAGAACAACGAATACACCCCTCTTACCTTACTCTCTGCGCCTCAGAGCAACTGCAGCGCTGCGCTGCATCCTCCCCTCAGTGATCAGCTGGACAGCGCCGGTCACATGACACACTGCGAGAGTGAGCCATCAGCGCCTAGGGAACATGCCCTACAAAACCCATACTAGTTACGCCTCTGGTTAAATGTAATGGACTATTTTATCATGAGCCTGTGCAAGTATATAAGCCTCGCTGCACTACAGAAATATGGTGGTTTGAAATTATTAAAGAAAGGAGATGTATTTTATTGTATTAGAACTTGTGCCTTTTCTCTTGCAGGGAAATCAGGTGAACTTATCATACATAACATACATTCATCCTACCTCCCCACAGGAGGCTTGCTCTATGTTCCTGCCACACTGCCCCTTAGGAATTGAATCTGTGCTTTTCCACCACTCAGGCTGTCTGTGTGACATATATATATAAATGTGAAGAGCTAGAGGACATACAGAAAATCAGCTGGTTTAGTCATAGTTTTCCTCTGTCTGTCTCTTTAATGGAAAACAGCTACAACCTCAGAATTTTAACATTTTTATATTAAAAAGTTCAAAACTCCCTAAGCTTAAACAAGAAAAAGTTTGCATTAATTCATTTGGGAATTCTTTTTCCTTAGGGACTTTAATCATATATTGAAAAAAATGAATTAGCAATAACTATTTACTTTTTTGAAGGTAGGCTGATAAATATGTCTATTTATAGAACCACAATTCAATATCTGCCCTTTTACTGTATGTCTGTAGGTCTGAGCTCATATTGTTTTCGTTTGAACTGCAGGGTATTAATAGTCTGCCTATCTATAGGTCTATGGAGCCAAGGCAGCACAAAGGGCCCTTTGGAAAGCCTGTGACCTTCCTGTTAAGTCCAAATGCTTCAATGAAACACAACATGTTTACTTTAATCATTTATCTTTGTAGCAGGTGGATGTACAAGAATATAACCCTCCCTACAATGATAACTGAGTATTTTGGACTGGAGTATATTTATTTAAATCATTATTTTTTATTTTTTTTAAGTGTTATCCAGACTATTTGCATTAGCAAGCAATGGAAACACAAATGGAACACAAATGTTCACATATTTAAATGCAAGTTAGTATTTAGTGCTCACTAGAGAGAGACAAAGTTAACAGATGGCAGGGTAAGTGGAAGCACTGCTTTCACCATAAGGAAATCAGCTTGTGCACACAGGAGGCACACTGGTCTTGGCAGTGAAGGGAGCTGGTATTCTGTAGTGAGTGCTCCTGTCAGGGAGACATTTGCTTTGGAAATAATTACCAATTCAGGATGTAAGTGGATGCATGACATTGAGTGTAGCTTAACTGGACAACATACATATTACATGAAATAGAATCTCTACTTTAAGCTTGTAAATTTTTGTGTTCTGCAGTTGTATGTGTTTTCTATTTATTTTGAATTGCGCTCACTTGTATGTCCAAGAAACATCTATTGCGTTCCTTCTGGCGTGTATGGATATGATTATGCATACACCCATATGACAGGGAATGTAATGCATATGTTGAAAGACGTTACAGAACAAACCTTCAACTCAATGGGGCTTATCCAGAAGAGCACACATGCAGCTTGTGATCCTAGGGCATACGCAACAGTACCCCTGGATGACAATGCAAATGCAACATTGGGGTAGATCCAGAACTACGTTTGCCGTACGTTTATTCGCGTAGCATATTTTTGTGTGCGTATATTCTATACACTCCCCTAGGCACACCCCTTGAACGTACGTATTTTGTCAAGATATGCTTTCCAAACCCTACCTTAACTTTTGCCAACGTAACCACAGTGATCCGCACGCGTACGTATGGGCAACACGTATTTACGCAGCTAAGCACGCCCATACTGTACACTTTAAATACGAACCCCTGCCTACTTAACGTATTTCAGACGTATTTTGGCCTCACGTAAATTGGCACGCCCACACGTAAGTATTTACGTGACACATATACGTGAATGGCCCTTACATTCACAATTACGCTACGTTACTGAGCGTATTTTCCATGGTTCACATGCGCAGTACTTACCAAGAGGCGATTTTACGTCTCCGCCACGCGTAAATTCGCTCACAAGCGTTGTTCTGGATCTGGACCATTATCATTATTATTATTATTATTTATAAGGTGCCACAAGGTGTCCGCAGCGCCGTACAAAATACAGTACAGACATACAGAGCAGGGATGGACAGCACAATACATAATAAAATACAATATAAATATAAAATGATCATAAAAACACAATAACGTGAAGCAAGCACAGACAGCAAGGCAAAATGCGAGGTGTCCAGCTTGGCAGATCAGGGAGGAGGGGATAGAGCACAATGAGAGATTGAGAGGGAGCCACCAGGTGGGGATAGGGTAAAAGGGTAGCTGAGGGGGACAAGAGGGCATGAAGTGAGGGGGGATGTAGGAGGGAACAACACTAGAATGGAGGGTTCTGCTCACATGAGCTAACACACTAAGTGGGAGGGATGAACTTACAGAAGACGTAAGGAGGGGGATGGAAGTGGACTGCTGGTGTGAGCGAAGGAGAGGGGAAAGGAAGGAGAAGAAACATGTAGTGTATGGGCACAAAGCAGTCAATGCAGCTACAGTACGTGACCATGTACTGTAAATTGTATAAGAGCAGGGTAGTACACTATTGTATATGGAGATTCTGAATAGTGAGAGTGCTTCTGTCGCAATGTAAATATGTTAAAGCAAAATCAAATAATTAAATTAGAAAACAATCCTGAAAACAAATATTTTTTTTTACTGCATATATAAAATATTCTACATATGTAAAATGCTCCAGCAGTGATTTCAGAACTTTTGTATGTTATTGACATTCTATTTTATTGACATTCTATGACATTCTAACCCAAGTGTCCAAAATGAGTGTCTTTTTTTAATGTCTGGATTACCGGTAACTGTGCATTGACAACAAGCTTCCAACCCTTCCCTCCCACCACACCCCTCTAAAATCAAAATCAGATGCAGCTCAAGTTGCGTTTGGTTCTGAATCAGGTGTGATTGTTTCTCAGCCTGCGTGGTGCGAGAAACGCTATGAAAGCTGGCGTATACATTGATTTGGTCCCAATATTTTTTATTGTAGAATGCAGTTTAAGTATTTCTAGGACAGAATTATATATACACAAATGTATAAGAATAGATTGAAACCAGATATATTCTCATATTCATATACTCCAATACCTTTAACGTTTGACATCCTAGATTATCTATAAATTATTGTACTTGTCCCTGGTTGCATTAGTTATTAAGCCGCTGACTCTGAAATTTCACTAGATTGAGTAAGCGATGGAGCACATAGAAATGGTCTGCTTAATATACTATCTTACAGAATGTCTTGGATGAGATGTTGGAATATAGGAGATACACGCTTCATGAGCACCAGCAGTGACCAAAGTAACACTTGTCTATGTGGATGATAGATTTAGCTTTAGTGCTACATTTAGCACTCTGAAAAAGGATAATCTGTTGCTGCTGTCTACTTGATACAGCACCTCCATATACAGGAGCAGGAGATGTCAAAGTGTAATAATAAATTCAATTTTTTTTTTATTAAGGGTTTGCATTAAAAGGGATCAAATCAAATCAACTCCATATCCAAACATTAGGTTATCAATACAATATCAGAAACATCAAAAGGTAAATAAAATTATTAACATGCTTAATACATCAAGGGAACGTATAGATGTAAAAAGCATATGGGTGTGGGTCTCCGGTTCAAAAAAAGGGCAGTTCTGTCCCAGCCATTTCCAGAGTGCCTGGGAATTCCATTGCTTCTGCCTCGCCAAAGTAAAGCAGTCCATCTTCCACAGGACGAACAGGCGGCAGCAAATGGGAAAGCATGAATCTAACCCAACCCTTTTCATAATCCTTACCCTCTCCTTACATTACCCTAACCTTCCCATCCTCGCAGCCTGACCCTAACCCTCTCTTTTCCACAGCCTGACCCTAAGTCTCCCCTCCCCGCAGCCTAACCCTAAGACTCCCACTTCCTGCACCTTAACCCTAAAACTCCCTATAGAGTGCTACTCACCTGTTCTGTCGCTGCGGCGGGTCTGTGGAGAGTCTGATGGGTTCGCAGCACTGTTTCCTAAGAATGAATGGGAAAGTACTTCGATCATCATCAAAATAAATCTGAATAATGCTATTTTCAAAATAAAGACAGACCAACATTAGCTTTCAGCTGTGTCTATTTCAGAAATGGAATTTTTTAGCTGCGACTCCCAGCAAAAGCATAGAACCTCCAGTCCTATTTTCTATAACATAAGGGGTCATAAATATTGTGAGTAAGGAAGGTTATGGGGTAAATGAGACTGGTGGCTCAAAATCTGAAAGACTCTAAAGAGCGTCAACGCAGGAACCTTTCAAAACAAAAGGGAGGAAGGCAATAGGATGAATAATCTACGTGGTATGTTTGAAAATGATGGAAAGGCTTTTAAAGGTTGGAGTAACGAGAGATGGAGTATAGACTATGTTTAATATTAATGACTGTCTGTTATATTTAATGATGAGGATTAGAGTGAACTTTGCTTGGCAGACCAAAAACCACATACCACAAAGCATTTCAAATAGCACACTGGCCAACCCAATCCCTGTCCACATTATCATCTCAAGAATAGTTTATACCATCAAAGTTACATAGAAACAGGTGATGAAGCATTAGTCCCTTATACTGATTCATACAATACCTATATCTAGGTTTTATTTGTTCTTGATTAGGATTAGTAGTCCACATGTGAAATGAAAAGTATAAAATAAAAGGCTTAAAAACTTTATATCTACCTTAGAGAAGATACTTAAGTGCAAAAGTCTATTCACAAATTATGGGGTAGATCCAGAACTACGTTTGCCGTACGTTTATTCGCATAGCGTACTTTCGTGCGCGTAAATTCGTTACACTCCCCTCGGCACACCCCTTGAACGTACGTATTTTGTCAAGATACGCTTTCCAAACCCTACCTTAACTTTTTCCAACGTAACCGCAGTCATACGCACACGTACGCATGGGCTAGACGAATTTACGCAGCTAAGGACACCCATACTGTACACTTTAAATACAACCCCCCGCCTACTTCACGTATTTCAGACGGATTTTGGACTCACGTAAATTGACACGCCCTCAAGTAAGTATTTACGTGACCAATACATGAATGACCCATATGTTCACAATTACGCTACGTTAATGTGCGTATTTTTTATGGTGTGCATGTGCAGTATGTACAAAACAGCAATTTTACGTCTCCGCCACACTTAAATTCGCTCCGAAGCGTTCTGGATCAGGCCCTATGTGAGTAGGACTTTATTTAATCCGCATTGTATGAATTTTTTATGAATAATGCAATTTTTTTTATAAGAACCTCAATTTTTTGGGAATTTATATTTCTCATGCATCTGACATCATTATTATATATAGAATATATGCAAGACTGTCATGACGCTGGTTTTATAGCTAAATAAAAGCTGTACAGAATAAGCCAAGGTGGTGCAAAAAAGGGTAGTCAAACATATCCATTCAATACACAAGCTGGTAATCCACTGAATGAGAGGAGCAGGCAAAATTCTCAAGGAAGGGTTTGATTCAACAAGAAAGCTTTATTGTTCTATACAATAAACAAAGTCCTGAGAAACAGAACTTCCTCTTTTTGTATCAGGGCAAAACTAAAGACTAAGGATTGTATTCACAGATCAGAATGGGTTAGGTGGGGCAGTATCCGTACCTAACTCATCTGATCTGCCCCCCAACCCACCGCTGTTTTTAGGAACCTTATGGCACTTAAGTTAATTAAAATCTGTCTTAAGATCTTAAAAGAATAGGAAGAGTAAAGGATATTACTTTAAAACATGTCTCATCTATGTGAGTGATGTAAATACCTCCTTTTCTTGTTCTCAATCTCCTCTTAATCAGAAATCTTTACATGTAACATAATATTCTCAAACATAGGTCCCAGTCATCCACTTTTAAATATGCCTGTGGATCTATAATTTCCGGTCGCAAGCTCTATGAATATGGTTAACACTGAACGTAAATTCATATATCCTATTAAACATTGTGCAAGAATAAAAGAAATGATATTTCCCTATTGTTAGGTGAAATATTTTGGTACCTGAGAATTCACTACACTATAAGAGGTGACGGTGACTCAGTATCTCTTCCTTTCTACAGTTCTGCATATAAACAGTTGAGCATCTGTGCTGGCATATTTCATGTAAAATGTCTCAGTGGTTACATTTAGAGCATGTAAACCTTTCCCTCAATAATATGTATTGTCAGTACAACACTATAAAAATGTAATTATTCACCCAATGCGATTGTATATCATATGATTCAATTGTTTGGAGCTCCTTAGTTTAAATGAGTTATTCATTTCATTATCACATTGTTATTATGGCCACCTTCACTTATACTTATAAACACAACATGCATACAATACAATACAGCATTGGTGCAGATGGCTCCATAAACATGGACCTTTAAGTAATGGTGCCACAAGATTGTGAGTGCAGACGTACAATGCATTTATCATTTTTTCCATTGTCATTTGATCCATAGAACTGCTTATGGCAACTTTTGCTCATTAACTTTTATTCCAGTTTGTCATTTAAGATAATGTTAATCTACATAATGATCTCCCAGCGTTTGACAATGTACAGTATCACACCACCTTATACCTTCTGTCTCCATTCTCACGCCTTTGATTCCCTGCCCCTCCAGTTGACGCATTACTTTCCATCTTTCTAAGTTGGGAATTGCAACTTTTCTTTAAAGCAAGCTGAACATTATGGAAAAGATGATAAATGCAATATGGAACGCTTCAAGTCCAAATCTTTTAGGGAGACCTGCAAAATTCCGTGCTAAAAATGGAAAAAAGACAAAGAAGGGTGAAGGACGCCATCATATTGGCTACCCTCTCACTAAGATAAAGGGCCATACTATGCTCTTCATGATTACTCAAGCAACTGTAATTCTTTCTACAATGGCCCTATTTCAAACATAATAGAGCCGCTGGCCTAAATGAGCAAATTACTTTTGGGAACATGTATTTATTTCTCTGTTTCTCTGTGTCAATAATGAAAGGTAGCGATTAGGGATGTAATTTGGTGGCTATAGGGTTATGCTGTGTGTCATGGAGGGTAAGGGTTAGGAGATGGTTTACTTACCTTTCGCCATTCACAATATTCAGAACTTGGCCGGCCAATGTAAAGCACCATTCTTCATGGGTACCTCTTGCGATGACATCCCGTTGCGACTCTACATTCGATATGGTCTTGTTTGAAAACAAGCGTTACTAAGCGTCAAACCACACCGGTTTCATGCTATACATTAATAATGATAACTATATCTATTTAACAAAATGTTGTTATACAATAATTGGAGATGTTTATTTACTGCTTTACATAATTTACATTTGTATTGCAATTTGTTTTGTAGAAATTAATGAATTAAATGAATCAAAATATAAGTGAATCTCTCTCCCTCTCTCACCCTCTCTCTCATTCTCTCTCAACAAGTTAAGTGACGGTTAACATTCTACATCTCACTTTACTTTTTAACAAAGTTGTCACAGATAAAATGGATTACAATATTTTAACCTCCTTCCTCTTTTATGGAAATTAGGGTAATCGGGGGGAGGAAAACAGAGAAGGTACGTAGTCAGTGTACAGTAAGCCCATGCTGAGGCAAGTCCACGCGTTCCAAATCAGAATGCAGTTGTAACTTAAGACTGTTTACATCAAAACGTTTGCACCTAGTGTAGTTGAGTGCAATTTCACTCTTTAAACTCAATATAACATTTTTTAAATTGCTGCAGGAGTATTTATTTTTTTATGGACATTAAAGAAAGTCTTTTTGGTAAGTTCATTTTTTGAAAGGCGCACACATTGTAATTTTTTTTCTAAACCCTGTATAATAAACGACTTACTTGTCACGTAAATAGTAATTTAGTGGCTATGCACGTGACTGTTTACTGACTGTATATTACGTGCTACAATTGAATGCTATCCAGAGTTTTTTTAGGTGCTCTTTAGGATTGCAACTTGTTCTAATGCATTTACAGAACGCAGGAACACCGTCAGAAAATACGGGGCACAAGGACGCAGCCACGGGCTCTGCACCCATGTGATATCATTGGTGAGGTCACATAGGGGCAGGGTGCTGTAGACCTGCTTTAACAGCCGGCCGCTGCGGAGGGAAGTTCTTCCCTGCACATTGGCCCGCTATTTGGCAGGCCCCCATCAGCTCCGGTCATGGAGCAATAGTCCCTGCTGTCCCACCATGATGGCGGCCCTGACAACACGCACTCTACGTCCACATTTGTGCACAGATCTCCGTCACCCTCACAATGTCTCCCATACTACCCCATATATTTACAGTGCAAAATCCTGCCTCTGGCAAAAACACAGAAATGAAATAGATCCATATTTCACAGTGCCCTCTCTAGTAGCCCATACTTCCAACTAATAACACACTGCTCTTAACAAACAATACAACAATGGTGATTGAGTTGAACTAGTGTTTTTCTGAGGTTCAAAAGACGGAGATAAATGGCCATGTAAGATCCATAGAGAGAAGTGAAAGATGTAATTAAATCCTGTGGATTTCATAGTACACTCACTACATGAGTAAAAATCTTATAATTCTTGTAATTCCTTTTTTTCTATATTTTCCTCTTAAAAATTTTCAACAGATAAGACGAAGAGGTTTTCTTCCATATAACCCTGCCCTTTTAAAAGCATTCAGCGAACATCTAGAAGGTGCATGTTAGAAACGCAGTAGTTTAATCAATTCCTCACTGAGCCGTGCTGACCTAAGATTTAAAGGGCAAATTGGGGCACTCATAATTGCAGTCAAGCTGCATTGGCCTCAAAGGAAAGGTCATCTATCTGCTTGTGCTCACAGTAGAAATCTATTAATGAATGCTGGTGCATGTCTGATGTGTTCCAAACAGACATTGCATATTTAGGTTCCCTCATTATGTCTGTGCAACTGCTGGAGAAGAACATGCGCATGGGACACTTTGATGGATGGGTGTCATTGCATAAATGAAAGCTTTGAATCACAAATATATGCCGTAAGTAGTTATTCCCTTCCATTTGTAAAATACCAAGCAAAAAGTATTTCCTGGGAGCGAGCAATGTGCAGAATTTCAAAACAATGTTAATATCTGCTTCCTAACCTGAATAGAAAAGTACTTTAATGTTTGAATAACATTTTCAGCTCATGTCCTTGAAAATGTCAAGGTTGACCTATATGCTGCAATAATGTATTTTATATATAATCTATCTTTTTTTTTTTACTTTCAAATATGTAAATTCAAGGTGAGTATTGCTACATACCATATAATTTATATATGTAAAAAATATTCAGTTGCTTTACTGATGAATTTTTCTACATTTCCCTGTAATTAATTTATTAATACTATGTATGGTCCGGATTCACAGTTACGTAGTTTTCGTCTTACTACGTAACTTACTTTCGTCTTACTAATTGAGCTACTACGCATGCGTTCTTTGTTGGTCAGGTCCTCATTGAGGTTCTAGTTGTGTAGTCTTCTTTCCAGAGGGTGATGACGATATCTGTAATATAGTATCTCCAATTTTATATTGGACGTGTGGTTCACTATTGATTCTGTGACCAAAAGATCATGGACTGGATCCAGAAGCCCGCTGCCACTGTCCGTGTAACACATCCACAGTGGCAGTGGACTTCCACTACAGTTCCACAACAGTTGTTGATCAGACAACTGAAGATATAGGACACGATAATTGCTTAAAATAAAGCTGAAGATGGTGCCAAGTATCATATAACTCAAAAGCAGAGGTTTGTATAGGCAGAGAACTTAGCTTCTTTATGTAGATATGGTTGCAGGGCAGCGGGCTCAATGGCAGGAATGAAAGACAAGGCTGTATGCTGCGATGTAAAGACTCCCAGTAGGGTCCACGTGCTGTAGATAGTGGAATCAGCGGCTGTAGTTGGAAGTGCCGGGGATCATATAGACCCAATTACTGCTTGTTCCCGTAGCTGTAGATAGAGCCATATGGAGCAGTGAGCGTGTAGGCTCACCGACGCTGCACCTGCTCCTGCATCCAAGCAGGGTCAGCTGCAAAGGTCATCTCTAATTATAATTTTTGCAAAGACCTCTCTCCAGAGTCTGTTGAATTGGAACTGTATCAAAATCTGATTCTGCTACATGTGATAGATATGGTAGCAATATCTCCAACTTGCCATCAAAGCACCTCTAAGGCAAAAGATATAATAGTCAACTGACCTCTCAGGGGGATTCAAAGCACCAGATAAGCCACCTTGATGCGTTTCTTCACTCCCAGAGTGATTTCATCAGAAGGTTGAAGTTTTTTGTGTGTTAGAAGGAGTTGTCTTATAAAGGCGATATTAATTGTACCACCTGTGTGGTTAACCCATTGTTTACTAAATTGGTTTTATTACATACAATGGGGCAGATCCTGAACTACGCATTTCCGCGAATTTACGTGTGGCGGACACGTAAATTCGCAGATTTGTACGCACTGCGCATGCGCACCGCAGAAAATACGCACATTCTCGAAAAATTTACATAGACATAAGTATAAGAATCAATTAAAATTAAAAAATGATAAATAAAAATATATAAACTTGTAAACGGAAAAAACATATAATAAAAATAAAACAGAATAAAAATATTAAAAATAAATAAACATTAAACATAAATTCAATGGATAGTAAACTTATGTTCTTAGCATTGTCAATTAACCAGCTCTTATATATGTTGATAATACCAAATAGACAGATGAATTCCATCAACATATCAGATAGACATATTTTTCTCTTATGTATGGATATAGTAACTATATATGGTGTACCTATATATCAAAACATACAGAGAAAATCATAATTAAATGTTATTGAACATTAAGAGTATATATTGTATTAAAGAAAGCAGTTTAAGATAAAATAAAGAAAAAATACATATTCACATGTAGAGCATATTCATAAATATAAACATATAGATTGTGAGGGTTTATAGATAACAGATTTAATAACTCTAATATTATATGGAAATACCTTTTATTACATGGAAACTGATATTCCCCCCAGAAGAAATCTGAGAACATATACAGATATAAGTTTCTTATTCTATAACTATAGCCTCTGAAATTTGTTTAAAATGTATTTAGTTCAATGGTTTCATTGAGCCCACAGGGTGCCATAGAATTGAGCTGGATGATCCAAAATGATTCTCTCTGTGATAGGCGAGTAAATTGGTTACCTCCTCTGGCGGTTTTAGGTAATAGTTCTATGCCCTTTATTGACAACACCAACGTCCTTGATTGAAAATCTTTCTCCACCACCCGTAGAGCAAAACTCAATCTCTTTATTCTTACAAAATTTACATATGCTGGGCACACCGAAAGAAGCCCAGTATATTCCCAACTTCATTAAAAAACAATTTGGCCGTGATTTTTCCAGCAAGTCGCTTGAGATTGGAAAAAAACGTAAAAGCTTTGCTGATCCTTGTAGTTCGATCAGTACAGCATTGCTAAGGCTTTCAGCCATGCAGCACTTCGGCCTGTTATACGGACATGTGTTTTTGTCAGTCCCGAGTTGAAATCACAATAAAATCGCACCTCTCTGGCTGCGATTTTACTTTTGGTGATTTCAAATCACACTGAAATTTAGTGAATACGGGGCTGTTTTTTTTTCTTTCTTTCACATGGCAAACATCTGGACGATTTCTATCCAGCGATGTTTGCCATGGCGATTTTTTTTTAACACAAATCACGCGATTTGACGCGATTTCAGCGAAATCGCGTTTAATGAGTGAGGCCCCGAGTCCGATAGGTCTCTATAGATGAACAGTTGCGTCCCATTCTAATGAACTGGCTCTTTGGAATCCCCTCAAGCCAGCTCTTTTATAACAGCTGTTAAAATGTGAGAAGTGATCCGTATCAATATCTTTTTGATAAGTACGTGTGTGCAGCAGATTCCCTTTGACACCCACTGTGATATCTAAAAAATTAATAGTGAGTGAACTATATTGATGAGTGAATTTTAAATTAAACCTGATATTATTAAGGTGTTGTATAAAATTGTTAATTGAAATCCCATCACCATCCCAACATCTAAAGATCTAAAGTTCTGTTTGTGCATACGGGGCTGGTTTTTTTTCTTTCTTTTACATGGCAAACATCTGGACGATTTCTGTCCAGCGATGTTTGCCATGGCAATTTTTTTTTAACACAAATCACGCGATTTTGAGCTTAATGAATCCGGATTGGCAATTTTTTAAGCTCAAATCACGCGATGTGACGCGATTTCAGCGAAATTGCGTTTAATGAATGAGGCCCCGAGTCCGATAGGTCTCTATAGATGAACAGTTGCTTCCCATTCTAATGAACTGGCTCTTTGGAATCCCCTCAAGCCAGCTCCTTTTATAACAGCTGTTAAAATGTAAGAAGTGATCCGTATCAACATCTTTTTAATAAGTACATGTGTGCAGCAGATTCCCTTTGACACCCACTGTGATATCTAAAAAATGAATAGTGAGTGAACTATATTGATGAGTGAATTTTAAATTAAACCTGATATTATTAAGGTGTTGTATAAAATTGTTAATTGAAATCCCATCACCATCCCAACATCTAAAGATCTAAAGTTCTGTTTGTGCGAAGGCAGAACACAGGACCTTACCTTAGGTTTTATGCTCCGGCCCCGTTTTCAAGCTTTACTGTACTACCCGCTGTTGGAAAGGCTTCCGGAACAAAAGCCTGGATCATGAGGATCCAGATACCTTATGCTAACTGGGATGCAGTTACCTGAACAGCCACTGTATCGTTGTTTGAAAACCCCTGGAAAAAGAAAATTGCTATTGGGAATGGCTACCTATTTCTCCGTTCCCAATAGTTATAGGCTGTGGTGAGTATTAGGTTAGGATTAGAGCTTAAGGGGGAGGTTAGGGTTAGGCTGTGGGGACATGGAGGGTTATCGTTAGGCTGCGGGGAATTAACGGTTAGGGTTAGGCTGCGGGGCATTGACAGTTAGGGTTAGGCTGGGAGTCATAGAAGTTTAGGGCAAGGGCTCAATAAAGGGAAGGTTAGGTTTAGCCTTTGGAAAATGGAGGGATAGGAGATGGTTAAGAGTAGGGTTAGGTGAAAACACTGGACCGGATCCACAACCCCGTAAATTGTTCTACATAAATCCTTTATTTCCCGATTCTAGCTACTACGCATGCACACTAACTATTTTACACAATCTACATATCGTTTTGTTACGTAGATTGTGTATATGCGGTCTTTAAAGACCGCATGTATGCAATCTACGTAACAAAACGCTACGTAGATAGTGTAAAATAGTTACTATGTATGCGTGGTAGCTAGAATCGTAAAATTAGGCACGTATGTTAAAACTTACGGGGTTGTGAATCTGTCCCACTATCTTTTCGACGAATGACTCTTTGTGAATGTCTATTCCAATGTGTTAAGCCCATTTCATGTTATGATGCATCTGAACAGAAGCAATTTAAAGTTTGAAACAGAACAATTGCTATCGGTGTCGTAAGACTTGCCTTGGGTGAATACTGTATGAAAGGCATTCACTTACAGTTCGTTAACCATTAGCATATATATATTAATTAGTAGTTGGCATGCTGGCTATTTGTTATTTGTACTCCAATTCTTTGTAATTGCCAGGATTAGAATAAGAGCTGGTAAAAATCAGGCTGTGAAATACTGCACTGCATTTTGATTGTTGTGGAAAATTATAGTTCTGTCTAATTGGTCTTTATAACAGAATAAACTCTTCTGTTAATGAATACTTGTTGCTAAAATCTATATTTCGACATGTGTAATTATGATTGGCCTCATTTTATCACCCCCCCCCCAGGCTACTGCAGTCTCGTGCTATTTGGTGCTCCTCCAGTCTCTGTTCTTTGGTTTTCTTTAACCTAGATTTAGAATGCATCTCACTTTTTCTGCTCAATCACATGTGTTGGTACCCAAATATTTCCCCATACTGCACAAGTATATTGTATTATCTCTTGACACAAACATAAAGATAAATAGAAGGAAAATCTCTAGTGTAGCATATGGAGTAGATCCATAATTCCGAAATGTGGGCATTTTTCCTTTCTGTGTATGGAGCACGGATGCATTTTTAATACAGCTCATGCACGCGGTTCAAGTTTCCACAGGGCCACCATCGGGGGGGATAGTCCCAGGCCCAGACCTGATAGGGGCAAGCCGATACTTACCTAGCTCTGTAGCAGCAGGTATCGGCGGTATCCTAACACCAATACTTGCTGTTCAAAGCTATTTAGTAGCCGGCCAATGCACAAGGAAGTTCTTCTCTGCGCACTGGCCCGCTGCTAAAGCGTGTCTGTCGGGCCCCGCCCCCAAGTGACATCACCAATGATGTCACATATGGGGCAGGCCCCCTGGCTGCGTCCCGGGACCCACATCTGATGTGGGTTTCCAGCACAGATCTGGATCCTCAAGAACTAGGCCACTTGGCTGGAAAACTTCCAGTTGTGGCACATGACGACTCATGTATGCATGGTAAGAGGTATTTAAATCGTACAGTAATGGCTTGTTTATGTATTCTGTGCAAATGGACTTACGTGCATATGTGATCGCACTTAATTTAAGGTATGGTCCATTGTTAAGCAGGGTACACACTGAAGTTTTCTGTAACGATCTGACATCTAGTCAGATCTGTAGTAATGATTCTAGCCCCAATCTGCTTAACAATGCCAACCCCCTCCACCTGTACACACTGCTCTCCGGTGGATTCTGTTGCATGGTGATTTGGTCACCCATAAGGTGGCCCTATGCAAAAACATGAATGGAAATCGTTGCAGTTAAGATTGGTTGGGTCTCAGTACAGACTGAAGTTTTCTACATTCAACGCGTCATTGTTGACTGAAAGTATTAGGAACTCCTAAAAACATATTAGGAACTCCTAAAAACCAGTAAAACAATCAGATGCTATTTCAGACAAATTGTTGGACAGTACACATTGGTAAGATATCTGCTGAAACTGTTGTTTTATTTGCAGAAAAAACCCCAGTGTGTACCCAGAGAAAGACCTTGCTGGGGATTGTTGGAAAAGTATATTGATACTATGTAGTTCACTAAAAAGGCATTTTTTTTTGTATCTAATTTAAAATGTTAAAATATATAGCACAAAAATATCCCAGTATTATATAATGAGTCACTGAGACCTTCCTGGGACTTTTGCAAGTGGTAATACGGTCATTAATAAGCTAAACAGTATCAGACTCCTGATTTATATTATACCCCATCTGTGCTAGCCTATAATCAGTGGCCCCTCTTGCTAATGTCCTTGTAGCCTGTGTTACATTGACTTCAAGCAGTATGCTTTTCCTAGGCCTTTGCAGCTCAATAACAGTTGTAGGCATTTGTTCATGACCCTAAATATCCTTAATATCTGGAAATAACATGCTTACATAATTGAATTCATTTGATAATACTGTGCTTTACAAAGCAGTATTTTATTTTGGCATCATAGTGAGGGTTTAAAAGAATATGCAAAAGGCAATAAGTCATAACAAATGAAATATGCATAGAAAAAAAAAATCGTAGCCTTTCAAAACAGATGAATGTTCCAAGCCAGATGCCCATGTGATTAGGGACAGATCATTTAGAAATTAGTTTAAACCTTTGACTCTTGAAAACTGTATTCCTTGGAGATATTTTCAGGAAGAATAAGTTTGACTGCCACAAAAATGAATTTCTTTCTAACGCTCTGACCTCCTGATTCTTCTTTTCTTCTCTAAGTGGACATATATGTCTCTTTTATCAGAGAAGTTCACTGATATGGCACTGAGCATTTCCAAGCAATTTACTACTGATTTATTAAATCATTCCATCCTGGAGCCAGCATAGAAATTATTTCACATATATTCTCAATAATGGGGTCATCTTCTGTACTAACGAAATTAGCTGTGTTTGGGAATGCATTATGAAAATGCTTGGGACTGCTATTTAACATGCTGTGGTCACCAATTTACAGTGTACTGATGATAGCAGAGATGGATTTAAAATTAATATAGTACTGTATATGTATTAATGTGCATAAAATGAGCTTGGTAATGGGGTTACAGACTAATATAAGGCAGCACATTAGATAAACAGCTGTATGTTTAGAAGATGAACTTCGTTAAGATGGTGTATGATTATTCATAACATTTTTGTCATGTGTCTACCAGAGGAAGGTTCCCTAGACCCATCCCTTCTGTATGTTTTATTGGGGAGAAGGTGGGGTGTTTGTGTACATGTTACTATTCTAGTCTCATTATGTGAACTTATTGTATTAAATATGGGACTTCCAGAAAGATTGTACAGTTTCTCTGGGAGTTGATAAGTTATTGCTTGGGGCAGTTTCTGTGCTGGTATTCATAATAAACTGTTATTGATAACACATGCTATGAGCTTTTCGGGTATGGTCTTTTGCAGAGATTTTA
>WWET01000038.1:842793-853757 GCA_011038615.1 Limnodynastes dumerilii | reverse complement strand
CCATAGTAACGCCAGGCAACATCTGCCCGGCGCATGCGCATTAGAGCTACGGCCGCCGTACTAGCGACGGCGGCCATAGCTCAGGATCAGGCCCCATGCCTCTTTGCAGGACCATCAGATACTTTATTTCTACTTTATGGGTTGAAAGATGCTTGTGAGCAGGGGTGGATTAGCCATAGCCCCTACTGGAATCGTTCCAGGTAGGCCATAGGCTAAATAAGGTTTCCTTGCTTATTCGCAGCCAACCAAAATCTGCCTGTGAATTTCCTCCCTCCAATCTCTGTGCATCAGGCCACTGGCATCCATAAACTGTCTGTCAAAATTGATACATTCATGATACAGGCTGCTTGGAGGCCCAGAGGCTGTATCCGCTTGCAGGGATACTGCAGCCTTGGAATGTGAGGCCACAGAAAGGCTACCTGGGTTTTTAATGAGTAAATTCACCAGGTACTGGTATTTTTCTGCACCTGGATGAGTTATTATTATTATTATTATTATTATTATCATTATTATTATTATTATATTTTTGGACAGCCAGATAGACTGCAGTATCAACTATCATTTAGCAGACAACATTATTTACTAATTAATGAAATTAAAATAATTGCTCCATGAAACCGTTATCATTGCTGAATCATTTGTTTGATATCGATGGGAAAGTATTTAAGGATTATCTATAACAGAGGATTGATATAACGTAGAGGCTTATATAATTATTTCATTCTCACCATTTCTATCACTCCTCCATGTGTTAATATTTTACTAGCACATCTTTGGTCTTCAATAAATTTTAATCTTTGAATTTATTCTATGAATAATAAAGATTGTATGTTTTAATAATTTGTGTTAAATCTGAGTGCTTTCCTCTTTGGAACCATATGTTTTATTGTAGGTAAGAAATCTTTGCTGATTTTGGAATAATACTGCTCTGAATTATTATAAGAGAAGATCATTTCAAACAGGGCAAGAGATCCATTTTAAATAGTGTGCAGTCTTAATTCTATAGCTATTAGATTAAAATTCTATAATTCACTGTAGTTGTGTTTATGCTTGTAGGTTATTTAAAGTTGTATTTATATTTTTAGTTTATTTATTTTGCTATATCAACGTCCCATTTTACCAAGCAGAAAGCACTGTTGCTTTGCTTACAGTACTCACCCACAGAAGTAACGAGGGCTAGAGGGTGGCAGTAGACCACCTCAGGCCCTATAGCAAGGGAACAGGATGCAAGTCTAGATGGGGGGCTGTCAGCTTAGACAGTACTTAGCACTTAAGTGGGCCACAGACTAGAGCATTTGCACTGGTAGACTTTCACTTGGCTCCTCTTGTGTTGTTATAAATGTATTCTTTGCTGACTTCATGAACAGTCATAGACTCTTTCTATTAGAAACATAGAAAGTGATGGCAGATAACAGCCACATGGCCCATCTAGTCTGCCCATTTGTTTATTGAAAACTATACTGACCCTAGACCCTATTTACCCTCAATTTGGGTTTCAATAACCCACAGTTACCCACAGTTTTGCAATTATGGCCACCTAATGAACCAATATTGCAATATCTGGCCCATTTATGGAGTGTTTAGGGAGATGTCTATAAGCCGTTGCCTGCAGCTGTATCAAGTGAGTCTGGCAGCGTGTGGGCAGCTCCATGCATTTTTTCGTGTCCAGTGTGCGGGTTTGTCCATCGGTTTGGGAGCAACTGTGTGACAAACTGCTGTACAGACTATTCCTTTCATCTGTTAAGTTAACTGTGTTTCTCTGATCTTCTGAGGAAACTGGGAAAGCTATGCTGTGTTTCTTTGCCAAGTGGAACAATAGTATGTTAACTGTCCGGACTCTTTTTGCTACCTTTCTGGTGGAGTAACCTTTAAACAGCAGAAACAGCATTTGACACCACTAGTAAAGCGATGCTACTAGCTTTACTTTGGTTTCAAAGTCGGTGACTAAGACAATGATGGCTGGGCCTCTCCTGTTTGCGGTCTTACTTGTTAGACTCCTCACAGGTTGGTCAAAGCGCTCTTGGACATATATTTTGCTGTTCCAGTTATTTGGAGGGAACCGAAAGACAACTACTACTTTTGGAGAGCATTCAGGGCATCAGTTAAAAGTCAAAACACACTATGACATACCCGGACTTGCCATCCACCATGAGGCCTATGCTTTACAGTGAAGGAATGTCTTTGTCAAAGCCCATGCTTAAACTTCGAACAAATGAATGAGAAAAGGAGCCTTTATTTCATGGCGAGAATTAGGCAAGTCTTGACTTAAGCTTTGAGTCTCCCTAACCAAGATTTGAACCTCTCTAGAAGGCTTGTATTTTGCCTTGACCTCAAGTCTGTCACAGAAGTACTTGGTCATAACGACAAGACAGAGGATTGGTGTCTATTCATTGTTTCCTGTAAAGTAAGCCTGAAAGATGTGCTACTCTACAACAGCAACAAGTTACCCTTCATATGACTGACTCATGCAGCTGCTATGAGAGAAACACAAAGGAGCATAAAGCTCCTCCTGAATAAAATCAAATACAAAAAACCCTGATGGAATGTCTGTGGTGACTTGAAAGTAATTTCACTCTTGTTGGGACTGCAACTCTGTTTCACCAAGTACTGATGTTTTCTTTGTGAGTAGGACAGCAGAGACAGTAAAAACCATTATGTTTGGAAGCATTAGCCCAATGGAACCTCACTAACCCCCAAAAGTGAAAAATGTTGTGGACCCAGAAAAAAAATTCATCTTCTCCTGCTCTATATAATGCTGGGCCTTGCAAAGAACTTCATCAAAGCACTGGATCAGAGTGGGCTTGTAGTTACCTACTTAAGAAACAAATTCCTAAGGATCAGTGAGGCCAAGAGGTTAGCTTTGTAGGTTCTCAAATAAGAGAACCAATGCTCGATGGGCACTTTGATAGCCTGCTAAATATTGCCGAAAACCTTTTGTGGGACAATCTCTCAAAGTCTTACAAGACCATGGAGTGGGGCATATCTCTGAAGGGCCACTTTTTGGACTCGCACCTGGAATTCTTCCCAGTAAATCTTTGCAACGAGCATGGTGAGTGGTTTCACCAGGACATTTGCCAAAATAGAAAGCGCTATCAGGATAAAGTGAAGTCCAGGTATGCTGGCTGACTAATGCTGGACTCCTATAAGGGATGCTCCAAAGGCAAACCAAAGCAACTGTCTTACCTGTCAGGCCTAAAACGATATCAGTAAGCGCCTAACGAATATACATGTGAATCGCACTTGGGGACATACGCACGGAAATCAGACGTATGGGAAAATTTCAATAGGGTGGGGGAAGGCATTTAAATGATCGCATGGAGGCGCGGTTATAAAGAATCGCATGGACGGAGCACATATACCCATCCAGTACACACGGAAAGAACAGAGTGGTCTATGGACTCGTAAATCACCAACAGCACGTCCGGGAGAGGGGAGTGTTGGGGTTGTTGGTGGGTGTTTCCTTGCTCCGTCCGTGCGTATAATTGCATTTATAAAAAAACGTATCTCTGTGTATGGCCCTGTGTGCACATAGGGCTATGGACTAATAACGTGGATATAGATAAATGGAGGATAAATGCCCAACTTATAAGACACCACAGATGCTGATAGTTTAGGCTTTGAATGGCATTAAGATGACATACAGTAAGATGATACTTAACAGCCCACAGGGAAATCTCTTGAATGATGAAATATGAGGTTGGAACGGTGAATGAACGGTTACCTGTCATGCCTGTCTTGTTAATAAAGTTAATGTTATAAACTTCAGTTGTGTCTCACTCAAAATCCTTATGTTATAGTCATTCTAAAACACTTATTTGAATTCAGCACAAATAACAGTATGCAATTCACTTACATGAACTTGTGACAAAAATTAATAAATATTCTGTTGACCAGTGTTATTGGTACAGCAGGACGTGACCGATAATCTGGAGAGTTTTCCCACAAGGAAAGTCTCCGATGCCCGCTCCACACACTACTACCTGCTGTTACCGATAATTGACTGACCTGTACAGATCATTCCACTGCTTCTTGACAAGAGTTACTGGGAACGGTTCTCAGCCAGCCATTCAGCAGAAGGCCTGTGCAACTGATTGGCTGGTTTTTAGGCCTGGAAGAGATTGCCCTGATGTGTTAGAGAGAAGCAGTGGAATCCATGTAGGTCATTTGTTTTAGGCAAGAGGCTGTGCAGCCGTTTCTCCTGACATGCAGTGGGATCCAAACAGGTTAGTTGCTTTGCTTTTAGCAGCACTTTTTTACTGCTGTACATGCTGATGGTTATGGAGTCTGAGAGATAGGGAAACTCTAACTAGGAAGTGAAGACACAGGGTACAACCCTAGCAATTTATTACCCTTTTTATCAGCGTTTAGAAATATATCTTGCTTACACATTACATCTGATATTGGTCCAATCACCCAATAATTGAATTTTGAAAATAATAATCGCTGTAGTGTGTGGCGAGCTTTAGTGTATGAGTGTTGAGCGCAGTTTATAAATACATTGCCAGCAGCAGACAACTTAGCAATGTCCTCTGGTGTCTGTTGTACCCCTCCTCCACCTGTAGAAGACCACTCTAAGCTGCTGGCAAAGTATTAATAAACAATATATATAAGCTCCACGTTGCTGACAGCCTACCACCGTGGGTACAGGGTCGGCTGCTGCCACAGGCCCACTTCTCCTCCAGGCCCTGTAGCAGTTATCCCCTGCACCCACTGTAATTATGCCACTGGGTAGGACAGCTAATGCCATGGTACCAAAGATAGACGTGCAGCACAGACATATGGCATTGAAATAGTTAACCGACTATTAATTATTTTGTGGCTTTTCTACTTCCTGGTTTCCTCCTAGTTCTGTAGAATATAATAACTTTCTGATTAAATATAATTTTCAATTCTGTAATTTTTATTATTAAAGTCCATTTAAATTAGAAATTGAAAAGTATGCCTTAGCACGTTGAACTTACCTGCTGGTAAGCCTTCTGCTGCACTGGTAAGATTGCATTTAGACCATGTAAATCTTATTATCTTCTGCCTGGTTTCAGATGGAATCTGTGAATATTGCATATTTGCTTTTAGCAAAATTTGTTTTTGAAAATCTAGGCTTTGACATTTCTAGAAGACAACTTATGGCTTAATTAGATGAGAGAACACTTGTTTATCCTTTGACACAAGCATAGTGACACTGATCAGCATGTACACTTCACAACATATGCTGCCATCTGAGCGCTTATTTTAGAAACATATGCTTCTACCAAGGCAGCAGAGACATTTTTCATTATTACCCAAAGTCACTGGGCAAAGATCTGGCACGTTAGTCATATTCTTGACTATCATGTTAGCTGACTACTTATTTAAAAAAAAAAAGTTCCAATAATACCTAAAAACAAAAAAACCTCTAATTAATTTTTACTAACACAACATTCAATTTGACTATTTTATGGACAGTATAAGAAAGTGTCTATATAGCTGATGTCACAGGAGGTTTCTGGAACACCTCATTGCACATAACATGCATAACGATGAAAAAACAATTATATGCCATATGGCTGCTGAGATTTTCAATTAGGCAATAAGGTGCATAGAATTATTTAGCCAAGGGCCAATGCTTCGCTTCCCTTAACAATCACACCGGTCAACATACACAGAACATCATTTTGTCATTGGCAGTATTATGAAGTATTTCAACTAAAGAGTAGCAAGTCAATAATGCATAACTCCTTTCTATAGTATGAAGAATATTGAGTATTTTAACTCTTTAGAAAAGGACTTTAGATTCTACAGATTATGGAATTGTGTCCTTTGGATCAGAACATGCTGCTTAACATCCAGACAGGACACGCATGCTTTGCATACCATTATTAATTTATTTTGCTAGAAGCAAACTGTTCATTTCAAATAGGCATTTTTTTAAGCTATTTTGGGCTGTATTCACACCTAAGAAGCTTCTGCTTCTTAGGTGCGGCGTTTGCTGAAGTGACCTACTATGCTTCAAATGGCGTACCATGGCACCCATACACGCACCAGTCAGCCAAACACACCTTGATGAAATAAACACACAGAGACATATGGCTGCGTTTAAAATGGGAACACGGTTTATAAATAAGGTATAATTGGGCCAAATTGGATTGATGACTAAACGCTGTGTCATCCAACAATGAATGTAGCATGGGGGGTTCAACCCTTGACTTAACTAAACTAACTCAATTATATTATACCTTGGCGCTTGAACTGCAACCGATCATACCCACCAACCCTATCATGATGCACACCCCAGGACCTGGAAGGTGGCATACCTACTGAAAACCATCCATTGAGGACTGGTTTCCACGCAACTCTCTTGGGTTATTTAACAGACCGATTGAAATACCTTAAGGTCTTCAAAATTTGCACTATAACCTTGTTGACCCCCCACAGCTATCGCTAAACCATGCACCGTCTGGATGGGGGAAAAAAGACATGTTAAATAAATCACTAAACCTTATGGTAGGGAGGGAGGTGGAAATCTCGACGAGCAGGAGGAAGCACCTCCTCTGCAGCCCCTTTATATCAACTACCTAACCAGCCCCCTTTTCCTAACCTCCTAATCCCAAATCAAAATAAACTACCTCACTAACTTCCTACCCACCCTATCCTAACCACCCCCCTTCTAACCATTAACCCCTTCCTGCCCTGGTGCTAAAATGGGTCCCTGCCTGCCGTTTATGCTCACTGCAGCCCTATGGGGCCTTTGTTCTTATTTACGCAATCTACGTAGCAGTTAGAAGTAGGTAGTTTAGTTAGAAAGAGGCGGCCTTAAGCCGTTTCGGGTGTGATTAGGTAGAAGAGGAAGGGGGAAGGGATTTATATTAAACAGGGAGGGTGGGTTGGAGACGGGGAGATGCAGTGTCCGTGCAGAGTTTCCTTCTTAAGAAGATAAGGTAGCCTTATGTCACTCATAAGTGCCATACGATACCTAAAAACGAAGGGGTGGATTAGGTTCAGGATGGGTGAGTTAGGTGCGGATCTGTCCACACCTAACTCACTCGTAGCTGTAAATACAGCCCTTTGCCTCTATTGTGTACTATACAGTATTCCCTGTCTATCCATTGACCAAATTACCAATGTCTACTGCACACGTATTTTGTTACAACACTGAACAGACCAGTACAGTGCGTTATAGATCACTAATTAACGTTCTGATACTTTAAATACAAAAAGAGGTTAATAATACCCACTCCCATAGAGAATCAAGCAAAAACATGTTTGTGTTTCAACAAAACAACTCAAGTTAATCATATTCCTGATGTTTATTACTTTTGGTTAATTTCTTCATGTGAAAATCATATTGATGTGCAATATTAAATCGTGTTGACCTCATTTCCATTGTAACACTGAACCTTCAGCAACAGAGTGAATATCTTCTTAAAAGAAAATTTACTGTTGTCCTTGCAAAGAGAAGATAGAATGACAAAATTGAGGTTATCTTATAATGGCATTGCAAATTAGATTAAGTGAAGTCCTGATGATGATTAGAAGGAGTCTCATAGAAGTCAGATATTTAATGAGGACAAAATATTAAGCTTTAGATTCTTTAAATGCTCTCATATTATATACAGTCAAGGCCATAACCTTAGTGTAAATTATCTGTTGTTTAACATAATGTTGAGGCCAGTGGTAATGTGTCAATTTAATCAACTTTTTGTTAAATTCAATTATTTTATATGTTCTGTATTGCAGTTACTTATTGTATTGCCACAACAAGATTCATTTTCTAAGATGTCAAATTTAAAAACTCTTTATGATTATTTTAACTAGCGAGAATAAATGTGTAGCCATGATGGACCTTGTTGTGCAAGCGAATAAATGTATTGTGTGAAGAAAGTGCATTGTGTGCCCAGCTTAAGCATGCTGGAACTCATAGTATCACATTTCACAATCCCTGGAGAGCCACAGGCAGGGTTGCCGACTTCCGAAATTTGGTCAGGTCTCCTAGTATCCCAGGGGAGCCGGCAAAGCTCCCGCAAGCCCCAACTAGGCATCAATTACTTCTGTAATCCCTAGCGTTACTAGGGATGTGCGGGGCTTGATGACGCCATCAAGCCCCGTCCATCCCCTGGATTGCTGGAGATTGCATGAGTGATTGACAGGGGACGGGGCTTAACAGTGTGATTTGCATAAATTGTGTAATTAAGTCCCACCCCTTGCAGAAATCCATGGCTTCCCTCTGGGTTCTTCCGGAGGGACGCTCTAAAAAGTCGGCAACCCTGGCCACAGGTTGGCCGGGTCTGGTTTAGCTGACAACTGACAAAACATTGTGAACTTGAAGTTTTACAGTAACTTAATTAACAAAACTGCCCACAGAAATCATATGGCTACAGGATTTTCCACATTAACAGATTTTTGCATTTGTGCTCCTAGTCTACTGTAAATCCTGAGAAATGCAAATCTACATTTATGGTAACACAAAAGCCCTGTGAAAATGTCATATGACTGTATGAATGACATTTCAGAGATTTCATTCAGCTTTTGATTTTCATGATGCAATAGTCATCTGTTTATGATTGGTAGCTCTGATTTAAATTTTTCTTTTCCACAGTACATTTAGCAAGTTCTTATAGAACGTTAGCTTAAGGTTGGTGTCAGACAATTTTATGTGCCCCATTTATATAATAAAAAAAACATACATGAAAATCTAGGGTTCCAAAACTCTGCATTAAAACCTTAATGAAGCATAATATAGATATTTCTCCTTACCAGTCATTGGGGTAGATTCTGACCTAAGTGCTTGTAACGTTTCATCGCCTAGCGTATTTACGCTAGAGTGTTTTCTATGCACTCCCCTTGCTAGTACGTACTTTGGTCGTTTTACGTTTCCCAAACCCTACCTTAACTTTTTAAAGCGTAAGTATGGACACACATAATGGATTCGCGTACGTAAAGGCCTAACTCGGCCTATACTGTACAAATTAAATGCCTCCCTCTGCCTACAAAGCATATTTCCGGGTGTCGTATGAATGACCCGCACCTTTGTTTGTAGTTACCCTGATGGTACGTACGGTCAGAGTTTTGTGGCGTAACGTGTGCCGTGCGCATGCGCGGTACATACAAATAGGCGATTTTACGTCAGTGGCTAGCGTAAAAACATTAGCGTACTTAGGTCTGGATCTACCCCATTGTGCTCCCATAGTGCTTGGTACCAAATTAAGTCTAGGCACTGATCACGCCACTTCATTTCATTGGGGTAGATCCCGAACTCCGTTTTGCAATCTGTTTACTAGCGTAGCGTATTTACGCGTGTGTACCTTCTATACACTCCCCTTGGCACACCCCTTGAGTGTACGTACTTTGACCGGGATCCGCTTTCCGAACCCCACCTTAACTTTTGGCCACGTAATCGCTATTGTCCGCACTCTTACGGATGGGCAACGCGGACTTACGCAGCTAAACACACCCATACTGTACACTTTAAATGAAAACCCCCGCCTACATTGCGTATTTTAGACATACGTGTGGCAGGCCCACACGTACGAATTTACGCAACTGGTACGTGAATAACCAATATGCTCAGAGTTACGTTACGTTACGTAGCGTATTATCTGTGGTGCGTATGCACAGTACATACAAAATTGCAATTTTACGTGTCCACCAGGCGTAAATTTGCACATAAGCATTGTTCTGGATCTGTCTGTCAAATTGTCTAAACCCTTCCTGCCAATTATGGAAAATCCCTTTTGGACGCATGTTCACCTGCAATATGCGTAGACTATGCCAAATACTGTAGTTGCCATTATGATGTACAAGGTGGAATAGGTGACTCCTCAGCAAACACACCTCCTATTGCAAAATGTGTCCTTGCTCAGCTTGTCTTGGTGTATGTAGTTGCACATACAAATGTATCCAATGAATTACATAAAAATAAACTCAATGAAGTGAAAATGTTCAGCTGTGTGATGAGTATGAAAGTCAATAAATTCTGCTCGATGAGTGTGTTTTTAGACCAGTTAACTCCTTAGACCAGTGATTCCCAAACTGTGCGCCGCGGCTCCCAGGGGTGCCGCGACGCTCTCACTGGGGTGCCTTGGAATGTTCCTATTTCCTATTGTATTCTATTGTATTTTTGTCTTAGGGGTGCCTTGAAAAAAAATATGGAGACCCTAAGGGTGCCTCGAACTGAGAAAGTTTGGGAACCACTGCCTTAGACACAAAATCTACCTTTAATACCTTTGGTAAATATAACAAACTTTTTTTGTAAATATAATTCAGTATTAAATTCTGTACTGAAATGCTTGGTAATGACTGCAGCTATGTTGACATGTAAACTCTGCATGTATAATTTCTCCCATCCCAGGCTGGATCCAGACTTAAGAAGGAGCTTATAATTAAGGGCCGTATTCAGGCTTCCGTCGGCGATCGGGCCGCAAATATACGCAACTAAGTCTCAGGTCGGAGCAGGTTACACCCACCAAAAAAAAACAGTCACCCCCCTTACTTTCTCCGGCCGGACCTAAAGTTAGACCTGCATTGACTTGCCCTAATCAGCCACACAAACTTCCGGCCTTATGTGTCTTAGTTGCGTATATTTGCAGGCCTTAAATCTGTAAGCTCGCCCACTTTCCCTCATCTTAATTCCCCCCCCCCGCCCATTTCTATGCTAATCCTTAGGTCCGTATATTTCCGTCGGATTATTCCCCGCCTGATTTACAACTCCTTCCCTTAGGCATTTCTGACCTTATCTTCTACGTAGACGGTGTATCACTATTACTATGCATGCGCAGTTGGTGCAAAATCGATCCGATCCTAAAAATACACATGGAACTTTTGTGAAAAACGGAAGTCTGAATAATGTCCTAAGAGAGGAAGGTTACTCCTGGGCAAAACCATGTTGATTTCAGGGGGGGGTCAAGGTAATTGTATTCTTTACATGCAGGGATATATTTTTGAATTGCTTACTGCACACAGATACTGACCAGCTTTACTATCACACTGTT
>WWET01000038.1:763688-781681 GCA_011038615.1 Limnodynastes dumerilii | reverse complement strand
GGGGATGTTGGGGGGGAGGGTGGGTGGACCGGTCTGGCAAGTAACACAACCCGGGATCGTTGTGAGGACGCCGAACCCAAACGCGGTGGGGTCCTATTAGGAAACTACCGTGGTGGGCAGTGTGATCGGGATTAAGTTAAGGTGTTCTTGCTGGAAGACCGGTCTCGAGGGGGCGCCTTTGTCAAGAGACATTCTGTTGGGGTGGTATAGTTGGGGTTGGGGGTGTAGGTTGAACCCCCCCATCTGCTAGTGGGCCACCTAACACTAATTTACTGAGCTACCAAATTTATATAGTCAAAATTATATAGTCAAAAATCCATTCAATTGGCGGTTGGCCCTTACATTAAATAAACCATGTACCCTTTTTCAACCGCAGCTTTGGTGTCCGTGTATTTATTTGATCATTGTGTGTGGTATGAGTGGGGTATGGGGATTCATCTGCACTATCTACGTACCACCGCAGCTTTCTAAAATGCAGACTGCCAACAATTGCTGACAGTCTGCATTCAGCATTCTTTTTAAATGAAGACCATCGCACTGGAAAACCACTCTCAAAATGGAGGACCATATAATAAAAAAAAAAGGAAAGAAATTAATCAAAACTGTAATTACTTACTTTTTTGAAACATTAATTTAAAACAAACTTAATTCAGACTGATGTGTTATGTGTAATATGTATACTGTTCTTAATATTAAGGGACATTTTTTTATATAAATAAACGTTGATTCTTTATCTGAGCTGATATTGCACATGGTATTTACTCTATATGATCACAACTGCAATACTCCCAGATGCTTGGAACACAGGCTGTGGGAAAAACTGATAAAAGGATGTTGAATGTGAAAGAGATCTGAGCTCAGTCTCATGGTGGGGAGGAGGTCTATGGTTATTCTCTGCAAAAATAATCTGTTATAATAAACTGTGGCAAGCATAATTTGCAATAATTGCTATAGATCATATTGTGCATATTAAAGAGAAATAACTTCCAACTAGAATCAGCAATCAATCAATTTCTTAGAGCTGTTAATGAATTCCTTCTAGGGTTAATAAACATTTAACATGTCTAGGTTATGTGTTTTAACAGTGCCTCAGAAATCCCTCAGTTCCGTTTGCCATATGATGTTGTCAATTTTGAAATCGAGCTGATGAAGGACCTCGGAGTGAAGGTAATGATAATGATAGCATAAACTGATCTTCCAGACATAAACCGCTAAATACCATGTCCATTAGTAGCAAACAATTAAAAGATACAGTAGGAAGGAGAAGGGAGATGTTTCCTCTTGCTCAGGGCATTTGTCTGTCTGCTGTCTGAATGCCAGTAGTCTGAAAAAGGGCAATCGATAGTTCTCATTTGGCATGCCTACATGTGATTAATTGTCCGTTAAAAAAAAAAGAAAAGAGAGAAACAAAACAAAGTTAAGTTGCTTTAGGTGTTCCATGTGGTAACTAGAAGGAGCAAAATCAGCTAACCAGCACCGTCTTATGTATGTGAAAGCCAATAATGTTCTGTGCTTGTTAGAAAGTATTTGTACAATATTTACGGTGTGCAGCACATTTTTATTATTTATACTTTCTATCATGTTTGTGTCCTTTATCTATCTTTGTCTATCCATCTGGAATGACTGTTAATATTATCTCATGGAATAATATTGGCTCACAGGAGGGCCTTTGTTTTTGTTCAAATAGTTTTTCATGATAAATTATGGGTAAGAGATTTATATAAAAAGCTTTCAATGATATACATAAAGTTTGTGACCTTATTCACCCTTATATCTCACACAAGAAACTAAACATTTTCATTCTTGTATTAATCATCTCCCACATTGATTATTGAAAATCTCTCCTTATTGGATGCCCACATTTTAAAATTACCCTTCCTATATTCTATATTGCATGCAGCAGCTAGTCTGATTTTCCTTGCAAAATACTCTTCTAGAACTGTTCCTATCAATCACTACGTTGGTTGCCTGTATTTTACAGAATCAAGTGCAAATTTTTTTGGGTTACCTACAAAGCCATCAACAAGACTTACATACATATGCTCTCACTTATCTCCAGATATATTGCAGCTCACTCTCTCAGATCTTCACAGGACATACATCTCTCCTCTACACTAAACAAATGCTCTACAGGACTTCTCCCGGGCTGCACCCACTCTCTGGAATACCCTTCCTTCCTCAACCATTATTACTAATAGTTCACTAATCTCCAAACTTTCAAGCCCCTCTTAAAACTTACTTCTTCAGACAAGCTTACCAAATTCCTAAACCTACTGCTTAACATTTTACTACCCTGTTTACAAATACTTTGCTATCAGGTTTACTGTTTTCATTCTTCTACAACATTACCCTCAGTCCTGCAACTAATGCTGCTGTGTGACTGGAACATGCTGACCACTAAGCACTTTTACTATACAAGCTGGCTGGTCCATCCTGTGATCTATAGCACTTGCCCTTACGTAGCCTTTCCCATTGTCCTATAGGACCTGATCCAGAGCTACGCTGGCCTGCTGGCTGTAAGTATGGCCAGCGTAGCTCTAGTGTACTCCCCCTGTCACTCCCCCTGTGTGAGCGTAGTTACACACAGTTATGCCGGCTGGAGGCTACCCTAATTTCAGTCGGCGTAACTGTGTGCAACTATGCTCACACAGGAGCGTAAAGTGTCTAACCCAGCCCTCCCCTCCTAATTATCCTCCCTCCACCCGCCCAGCTTCCATAACTACAGCGTAGTTACAGAGCTGCCCGCCCCTTCGTCCATAACTATACTGTAGTCACGGATGCTAGATCCATGGCTCACAGAGCCATGGATTACGCCAGGCAAAATATGCCCAGCGCATGCGCAGAACGGCATTTCTGACGTTCTTACGCATACGGCCGCTGTAAAAACGACGGCAGTCGTAGGGCTGGATCAGCTCCATAGAGTGTAAAGTACTATATAATCTGATGGTGCTATAGCAAACCTGTTAATAAATAAATATGTTAAGTAAATCTATGAGGAATGAGGAAAATGTTGAAGCTTCCTCTTTGCCCATTGTTTTTATTGGCCATGACATTGGGTTGTTTAACAAATAAACTTCATCATCATTTTTTAACATCTATGAATGTAATATAAGTAGACCAATTTCAACCATAATGTAAAACAAGTCAGTTGATTTATTGTGTCATTGAAAGGACGAACATTATCCCAAAAAGGAGTGAAATATAAAAGTTCACCTATTACGAGGATATACAGATTACTTTTGCAAGCAAATATTGGGCCTGATTCAGACTTAAGACGGAGCTTGAAATTACAAGAGGAAAGTTACACCTGGACAAAACCATGTTGATTGCAGGGGGAGCCAAGTTAACTGTATACTTTGCATGCAGGGATATACTGTAAGTTAAAAATTTCGGGGTTGTGAATCCGGTCTATAGACGGGAGGGTTTGAGTTCTCATTCTATTTCAGTCATATCTATTTCATAATAATCTACAATTGTACTATTATTGGAACCAGTGATGTAACAGAGTGCAGGGGGAGGGGTGTGCAACAGCTACAGAACCCATAGAAGAAGGGGCCCAGAGCTGCCACCCACCCTGCAGTTGACAGAATGCCATTTATCACTTTATTTCATAAAATAGACCAGTAAAATGCCTCTGGCCAAATTCTGCAACTGAAATATACAAAAATTGAATGAGACAAACCGGTTCCAAAATGTAGTGGACCTAATTCAGACTTAAGAAGGAGCTTCAAAATAAGAGAGGAATGTTATTCCTGGGCAAAACCATGTTGATTTCAGGGGGAGTCAAGTTAATTGTATTCTTTGCATGCAGGGATATATCTTTGAATTGTTTACTGAACACAGATACTGACCAGCTTTACTATCACACTGTTATTTAGACTTGGGATAGGAAACATCACCTCTCAACTCTAATACTGTTTGCAACAGATGAAATATGACTCCCCTCCAATCAACATGGTTTTCCCCAGGAGTAACTTTCCTCTTTTATTTTCAACCTCTGAATCAGGTCCAGTGTCTCTATAAAACAGGGTGTTATAACCCTCCCCCACCATATCAACAATGGAACCTTCTTGCACCAATAATTAACAAATACATTTAAAATAATTTGCATTCTTTTATTAAGGAGATGCATAAAACGAAGAAATTATATTATTGCACAGAGGTGTATGTATAGATTTATTTGCCTTTAAATATCTCAGGATCTAACTTTATTAGAGATAATTGTTGTTAACCCTGGATCCCAGCAGTTTGTTGTGCTTGTGTGCTCATAGCTAAATAATTTTAATAAAATATTTTTTATCATATGCTTAATAATAACTAAAGTTTGTGCTTGGTAGCAGATCTTCTAGTTGATCTCCAATGGTTACTGGATATACTGTTTTGGGATTATTTGACCATTATAAAGGAGGTGTCGGAACAAATGTTTAACGGAGCAGGAAGTGCTACATATTAGGAAGCATTACTGGTCATCTGGTAGACAACATAGGCTCCTGTCTAGGATCTAGTGGGCACCCTATGAATAATAATTCAGATTTTTAGCTATAGAAATGAGCTGAATATTTTCCAGCCTTGCCTCACCTTTATTTGTTTTTTCCTCCCTAGAGAAGTAAATGCATATGCTTTTAGTAGTTTGCTTGCACATTGCAATGCAGGGAAGCAGTAATGAGATGTTTGCTTTTAGAAGCAAATTTCCACATATTTCCATTACAGTGCCCTGACCCTGTCTCCTTCTGCTCTCCAGGATTTCATTGCTGTACAAACATTTGACGTAACTGCAGCCAGTAGATAATAACATGAGGAAAAGTGGGGATATTGTTTAGTTTATTCAAATGTGAAGAACTGACGTTTCCCATTCAAAACAATTTATCACTATCTCATTATCTGAATAATGCCGTTTTATTTGACCATTTTGACTTCCTTTTGTAAATCTAATAGCAGTTTTCAGGAGTTACTACTTTAATTGTCCACTGAGCAAAGTATAAGTAACTCATAAAACAAGCCACACACTGTCCTCTGTTTCTCTTACTCATGTTGGTGAAAGGGCATTATTTTATTAAAAATATTCTTGCGATTTGTATTGCTAAATGGAATTAACGTTGTGGTAGTAACACAGCTTGTAATGTAAGAATCTGTTATATTCATAATTGAGTTGGGACAATTGGAAATGAGGAATGAGATGGTTCTTATAAAAAAAACAACAAAAAAACAAAACTTACTCCATGGATTCTGTTAAGTTCCTGCTTCTGAAAAGGTGCCATTTAACCACCTGAGCAGGTCTAACTAGTGTTACCCAGATGTGATATTTATGACCGCCCCAGATAATAAGCAATGGGTCGGATTCATAACTCCGTAATTGTTCGACATGCGTCCTTAATTTACCGATACTAGCAGCTATGCATGTGTAGTATCTATTTTACGCAATCTACGTATCGTTTTGTTACGTAGATTGCGTATGTTTAGTCTTTAAAGACCACACATACGCAATCTACGTAAATGGTTCCTGGAAGTGTCCCTGAAAGAGGTTTTGCTGGTGGTCATATGTACTGTAGGTGAAATAAAAAGCTACAATCAAAAATAACATTTACTGTCAGGTATTTCACCGACACCTGTTCAATAAGATTTACACTATACAATGCAGACGGAATCCTAGTGACCACAACCCAATACAGCCAACAACCCAGTTCTCTACAAACAAAAGAGGAATTTCTGGCTCATAAGTAAAATACTTAGTAATAATGGGCCAGATCCATGCTTTACGTGTGTGTGTGTGTGGGGGGGGGGTGTCTGAAAATATGCAATGCAGAGGGGAGTGCACGCCCCCATTACTCCCCTCTATCGGTAGTCATTCCAGACACTCCAGAAGGCAACCTTAACTTTTACGCAATGATCTGAGTCCCTACGGACGGTAATCACACCTCTTTTGAAGTTTTGTGTGCTACAAGGACACATTATATGCCCCACTCCGCATAAACTCATTTCTGCCCAAGTAATGGTAATTGTGCTGCCTGCCTGTAGTTTTCCTGCTTTATATACCATAGCTTAAGTGTAATAGCCTCCCATCTGCAAACACAGTAGTTGGAAGTATATCCTAAATCATCAGCTAAATTAAGGGTCATATATGGTCTAGAATCTGGCTTAAAAAATAATAATTGGGCAGTCTTGATGGGACAAATGTCTTTTTTATCTGCCATCGTGTTCTATGTCTCTGTGTAATTCTCTATGGTTTATTTATTTATGTGCATTTGATTCAGTGTAAAGACAATTTTTCCTCTAGTCTACAGTTAGAATGCTACATATTATTGATCAATATTCAGATGTCCTTAGTGCAATGTTTATCATGTTGGTAAATCAACAGAGAGTAAATGCAGATAGAAATACTTATGTACAAACTCTATGTTGCGTAACGTTACCTTGTATAACCCCTATTTAAATGGTGATATGTTATTTTATATTTTTCCATTTCTATGCCTTAAAATGCAGTTAGAGATATGAAATGTCTGTTCCTTACGTACACTGTGCATTGTTTGAAACAGAAGAAGAACCTTCTTTCTAATCACATTTTAATGAGCAGTTTGCAAATCATATTATGTATCCTCTTTGTCTTATCTATCCTGTCTTATTCTCCTCCAGGCTTTCAAAGTTTTTACTCTGTTTCCAAACACTCTTCTCTCTTATTAGGTTACATTACATTAGTTTTCTTAATTGGCAATGTATTTTCTTTTATAAGGTAATTGAGGGCAAGGGCCTGGGAATGCATGGAATGAATATAAGATCTCTGAAAGAAGAGGGCTTTGCAGCAATAGTCATCGGTATAGGTGAGTTTTCTTTATCTGTGCTTGTTTTGGTTTTCAAATGTAGTTTACAATATATTCAGTATAATGTTCCTACTGGTATAAGTAAATAAATGGATTGCTGCTTTGGGCTGCTGTGGTTTCAATAAAAAGATTTGTGTTTGCAAAAAGAAGGTATTCCAAAGAAAATAAAAGATATATCCAAATGCAGAGAAAGTCAATAAAGAGTAATGCAGATATTTAAATGGCTTCTGAAAGGCTTCATCAAATGGGCGTTGCTAGTCATATACACCCAGATCAAAACGGAAACAGCAGCATCACAATCTATATACATGTAAATATTTGATAGGTAAAATTATCTGGGCATTCCAATAGTGCCTAAAATTAAATGTTAAATGTTAAAATTAAATGTTGGTGTATTTTTCAAAACAGGGGGGCACAGATACAAGCAGGGGCTTCAGAAAAGTTATTTTTCATCTAATAACATTTGTGTACCTCTGTATAGACTAGTACAAGTGTGGGGGATAATTGTAGGTCAGCATTGAACGAATCATAACTGAAAACCCTTGTTAAACTGTAGCCTTTGTCCTATGTAATATAAAGCTTATCATTGGCAAACAGAGAAGGGGTTGCCTTGTTTTGGGGCTTGTGCAGTATGAAGCTATAGACACTTACACTACACCATCAGGTCCAGTCTGGATCAGACCTGTTCTGATTTATGTATATTATTTGATGGGTTGTATTGGATATTCCATTATAACAAATATTTTATTGTGTATCTGACAGATGCACTTTACATTCTATGTGAATATGTCAGTGTAAAAGTATAGAGGGACACTGTACACTATTATATTGGTTTTCATGATTTACTGATCTATTGTTATTGTCTTTGTTTGTACTGTATGTTATTTCCACTTGGTATAAAATTGATGTTACATTTGTGTGAATGGTTTTTGTGAATATTCTGTATTCAGTACATTGTTAGGGATTTTTTCTTTGTTTAGGTACTGTAAGAAAGTTCCTCTTAATTCTTTATGTAGATACTTCAAGGACATGATGACATTTTTCATGCAGTTTGCAACTATGGTCAATGCAAGACACAAATACCTTTGTGCTAAAAGAAGGGAGAAATTTGGCAGTCTGCCATATGCAAAAATGAGCTTTTACTTTACTGGACAATGTTTCTAATGTGGTATTGAGATGAGGGGACTGACATTGAACCCATGACAATGACTAATCAACTCAAGATCAAACTGCCAATTCTAGCATGCATAATATTGTAATGCATTCATGCTACAACTTCCCTTTGTACACCCAGGGCCGCCACCAGGGGGGGACAGCCGGGCCTAGTGTCCTGGGCCCGGTCAGAGAGGAGGCCAGGGACAGCCCCAGGCCTCCTCTCTGTCCTGCCCAGGACACTAGTAAAAGATTGTTGTTGGCAGAGGTCTGAATGCCTTGCAGTTCAGACCTCTGCATTACCTACTGTTATGAAGCTCCGTTGCCGCGGCTGCACTCTGGGTGATGATGTCACGACGTGTGACATCATCACATGTGGGGCAGCACCTTCGGACTGCCGGATGCCGAGGAGGAGGGAGCGTGAGGTAAGTAAATTATGGGACTCCTGTGGAGGGCTGGTGGCAAATGATGAGAGTGTTGTGTGATGGGGGGAAACTGGAGACATATGATGAGAGTATTGTTTGCGAGGAAACTGGAAACACATGATGAGAGTATTATGGGCAGGAGACTGGAGACACATGATGGGAGTATTGTGGTGGGGGGGGGGGAAACTGGGGACACATGCCCTTGAACTGTTTCCTTTGAAGTCTGATTACCTGATGTATTATGTCCATTTATACTTTCTCTTTTTCCCCGTTTTCCCCGTTTTTATAGTTTGTCTGGGTTTACCTGTCGATATGTGTATCTCTTATTTTGTGCCCTGTCATTTCATTGATTGATGCTAGCTTAATGGGGGTTGTTCATATATGACAGTCTTTCTGATAAGTAGATGTGTTGGTCTGTTTTGCTACTACTTTGTTCTCTTTTTGTACCTGTTGGTGCATACTTGATATATATCTTTGTTATTTAAGCTCGGATTTTCTCTTTTTTAATGTGGTGTGCTTATTGTTTATCTGTTGCTTAGCACCAGTTGCGCCGCTGCAGCCGATGAATAACGGACCCGCCGGGAGCCCGCCCACGTCTCTTTGACAACGGCTTGTAGTTCCTGTGCGTGGACTTCCGGATATGAGGCGTGCAGACGGCGTTCAACATGGGTGAGTACACGTGTGTTTATTGGTATATATAGAAGTGATTTTTAATGTTTTTTGTATTGCCTTATATTGTACTCTGACCCTGAGGAAAGTAGCGCTCAGCTACTGAAACGTCGGTCTCTTTGCATTAAACTTTGGCTGGACAAGCCGTAATACAAATATTGACAAGCCTTCCTGAGTGCCTCCTTTGCTATTTCTATGTTCTGATTACTTGATGTGCACCTGAAGCATTATTGTTGCTGCGCTGGAGTGACGGTTCCCCAACGATTTTATATATATATATATATACATACATACATACATACATACATACACATATCTGATAGGTGTATGCATGTTAAATAAAAAAAAATTCCAGAGGGGGCCCTGCATTTTTTCAGTCCTGGGTCCCACCATTTCTGATGGTGGCCCTGTGTAGACCTATGGAAATAAGTTTCACCACCCAGCTGCCATAGGCAGGAATCAATACATTTACTGAGTCTACCTCTACACAGGTTATCAGATGCTTTCCTGACCTGCATTATTAGTCATCAGTATATTGTCTTGCTCAGGGGCAGATATCAGGCCACATAGTAAGGATTCTGGATGGAGAGGTGTGATGGACTCATGCCGTGCCCCTCTATCTGGCCAATGTACATGAAAAGGTCACTCTTTGACTCAGTGGTAATCATTGTCTTGAGCTGCCAGCCTCTGACAGCTTAGAGTTCCATGTGTGCAGTGCTGGTGTCTGGCACAGGATTCGCCCTCCTATAGGCCTAGTAGCAGCTGCTCCCCTCACCCCACCCCTGCTCTCACAATGGTCCTGCTCACATGTATATAATATGGGACGCCCCTCAGCCGTTACTATGGTGATACTACGGACACCCGATCTAAGATCTGGCATTTCCGTAGTGACGCCGGCCAACATCTGGCCGGCGCATGCGCAGATCGGCTTTTCAGCCGATCTTACGCTTATGCCCGGTGTATTACCACCGGGCTGTGTAGGTCTGGATCATGACCATTGTCTCTATCTTCTGTACAGTGATGCAACAAACAGTACTTGCAAAGAAGGGAAAGGTCTCAGACTAGAAGTGTGTCCCTTGTGCTGTGGGTTTGAATGATCTTAATTTACAGCTTCTCAAGTGAAAATGCATTTGTCAAGTGTTCCACTTTCTCCCCTATGCACAGGCCTGCTCCTGTCATTTTACTCAATGAACTGAGATGATTGAGAGATATATGGTTGGTCTAATGGTGTTCAGGGGTAAACACTGATTTCTATATCTTTAAGCATTTCACCTGAATTGATCTATATTCATTCAAACACTCAAGAATGCAGTTCATAAGACATATTAATTCATCACAGTGGAAAATCGCATGTACCGTCCTGGCTCATCGAATCGCAATCTCACATAAGTGAGGAGGAAAAGCTGCTTTCAGTGCACGTTCCTGCAGCATGCATCAAATCAAGCATTTGCAGTGTGAAGTGTTTGCGTGTTTTGTGTTCCACATCTCAAATCATAAAAAACAAATTCAAGTGGTTTCCCGTGAATTTATATGGTATAAAAGTGCCAACAGAATAGTATAGCAGGCATTTATCTGTGTAATATGTACATTATGGGCAGTATCCATAAATGACTTCTGCACAGTTGATGTGTTTGGCTACATTTTATTTTATGTTTAGGAAACATTCCATAGTTATTGCTATTCAGTTACCATTTTCATTCCACATAATGAAGGATTGTATTTCTAAAAAGCTTATGCTGAGGATGTATAGCTAGAACTGATTCTCTGAACACCAGAATCAAGGGAGGATGTGAATTGTATTTATTATTACCTTCATCCGCTGCACCATTTTTTTTTTATTATAATAATAAGTGTTTGGTCTGCACAAAAGTCAAACTAACACACTGCGATTTAATGAATGGAAACAGACATGTAGTGTGTGTGTACATAGGAATGACATTGTGTAAAGCAAGTATCATAAACTAGAGAACTCCTAGGGTTAGATTTACTAAACTGTGGAAAGGGAAAAATGGAGATGTTGTTCATAGCAACCATTGAGATTCTAGCTGACATTCTCTAGTATGTAATAGGAAAGTAAGAGCTGAAATCTGGTTTTCCTTTTCAGCAGTTTAGTAAATCTAGCCGATAGTCTTCTCATTCTGCTGAGAAAAAGCCATATTAGAATATTGCAAACAATCAGTTTCAGGTGTAAAAACATTTACTTTCCACAGTGGTTCTAAAAATTATATTCGTTGCCAACTATTTTTCTGTAGATAAAAATGCATTATGTATGTACAGTACATGGGTCATCCATTTTGACACTGAACCGATGTTAACATTATATAGTATAACCTAAAACACAGTTCAAAATGTAATTCAGGTTTACTTTATTTCAAATAATTATCCAGCCTACTGCACAAAGATGTGTCTCTGTGCTTAAACACAGATAGAATAATTATCCTTTGCAATGTGATTATAAATGGAACCATTTTACATGCTTCTATGTTATGTATAGACATCCATGTGTGCGTTGTGTTTGTATCAGGTTAAAAGGCTCATTTTCGGGTGCATTTTTCAGGCTCTAGATCAGTGGTAGTTAACCTGGTCCCTACCGCCCAAATGTTGGACGATTCAGGCTTTCATGGTGGGTTTTGGGGGTTTGGCAGCCCGATAGCAATAAAAGCAACCATGAGATATAATTGATTTAATATAGTAACTTGTGTATATACATCTTTAACATCTGTGTATGTCCATTACAATTTAAAGACATTTCCATAAACTCAGAAACTTGTTCCAGACTTGTACAGATACTCTATATAGAATGCAAGTGTAATTAAACACAAAAATCACTGAAATAAATATAAGCGTTTGTGCCGTTAATAAAATCAATGATGCATAAAAAAAGATAATTCAAATTTTACTGGATTCATTTACTAATTAACTTTATAACTACAGCAGTGTTTAAGACTAAATCTGGTCAAAGACATCTTTTAACTACTATGTATTTTGATATAATTAATGTAATTAATTATTTTTATTTATTAACAGGTTTTTATATAGCACCATCATACAAGCGCTTTACAATTTTAAAAATCATTATAACAAGACTGGGTGGAGGATGATGAGGATTGATGCATAAGGGCTAGTGCTCTATATCACATAACAGACCAGTCTGCTTGGATGATAAAAGCGCACAGTGCTTCTGTATGATCCAGTCACACAGCTGTGTTAATAGCAGAACTGAGGGGAATTTTAGTATAGAGAGACAGTAACCATTTTTGTTTTAATCATGAAAGGAGATCCAGATAACATAGTAGTTTTATATAGGGTAGACAAATGTTTAGAAGTAGGATGAGGAATTTGGTAAGCTTGTTTTAAGAGGTGAGTTTTAAAGAAGCGCTTGGAAGTTTGGTGCTGATGTCATGTGAAGATCTGAGTATCACAGACTGACTTGGAAGGATATCCGTTCTGGGTTCCCGGGGACGTGATAGTGGTTCAACGAGGTAGTGGAAGTTTGGGGACTTTATGTAGGGCTTGCTCATGAGTCAGTGGGCAAAGGTTAGACAATTCAGACTTGACTGGACTGGACAAGGCAGGCTTGGCTAGACTGGACAAGGCAGGCTTGGCTGGACTGGACAAGGCAAGCTTGGCTGGGCTGGACAAGGCAGGTTTGGCTGGACTGAACAAGGCAGGCTTGACTGGAATGGACAAGGCAGGCTTGAATGGACTAAACAAAACAGGTTTGGCTGGATTAAACAAGACAGGCTTGGCTGGACTGGACTTGACCAGGACTGGAGTTGAACGAGGCAAGCTTGACTGAACTTCACTTGACCAGGATTGGAATGGACCTGACTTGACTTGACCAGGAATGGATTTGAACTGGAACAAGACTTGACTTGACCTGGATTGGACTAGGAATGGCCTGTACTGGAGCAAGACTTAGCTTGACCTGGATTGGATTGAAATTGACTTGACCTGGACTGGACCAGGACTGGCCTAGGTTTGACTTGACCTGGACTGAACCAGGAATTGGACAAGGAATAACAATCTGCAGACAGCTGTAATAGTAGTCTGCGGACTGTTCACTGCTGACTAGGATAATCAGGCTAATTACTGCTGGTTGGTTTTGCAGGCTGATAGCTGCAACTGAAGACTGCAGGCAGAGATCTCCCAAGGAGTAAACAGGAACCAAGGCACCTTGAATGCCCAAGTTGTTATGGCACTGTGAATACAGTGCTCTGGGTTTACATAGGACACCCTGGCTCTGTATTGGACAGTCAGATCATGTGCCTCTCCTGGCTTGCTCCCGGTTGGCTGCTGCAGAGCATGTGCACAGATCCAAGATGGCGGTGCCCATATACTGGAGGACAACAGTGTTTGGCGCCAGCAACATACAGGGAAACATGTGGTGGACATCAGACATGAAGCTGCCACTACTGAGAGTGGAACTTCCCTGGAGGCAGATAGCGGGCATGCCTGGAGAGAGCCGCTGATTGGCAGCTCTTGACACGGTAAGTCCTGTGTTTTGTGACACTGAGAGAGCGAGCTAGGATATATCTTGAGATGATTGAGAATATGTGTGCAGATGTAGTCTTGTTGATGGCTTTGTAGGTTAGCAAAAGGTTTGTTTTTTATTCTGTAAAATACAGGTAACCAATGTAGAGACTTACAGAGTGGAGTAGCTCTTGCAGAGTAAGGAAAATTAGTCTGTAATTTACAGAGGATTTCTTTGAAGGTCTTTACTGAAATCGTATAGCTTTAAAGAAGAAATGTTTATCTTTTTCTTTTAGTAAAAAGGTTTAATAGAACATATTTTGACTTGTAGAAAGCCTATTTTAATTGCAAAATTGATTGGGTAAGGAGTGCCGTCCATTTGGAAAGTTTACGATATGTTTGTGAAACATCCAATGTTGGTACATTTTATGGTCTGGCCCTAATCTAACTGTGCACAGATCACTGATGAAAATATTCAGAAGATGTACGGTATTTTTAACCACTTGCACACTGCCTTTCGACAGCCAGGCACTGCCAGGTATTTTGTCTCAAGGGCATGGAAATTTCCAGAAGTGCAAAGGTCTGGATCCAAACACAAAACTTAATCTGGCCATGCACTGAGCGATTATTGGTCCGATCACCCAATTATCGGCAAATAATCGCTCTAGTGTATGGCCCAGATCAATTTTTGAAATGCCAAATAAACGCACCAGAAATGCTCTGGTATGTTTATTTGAACTTTCAACAAGGGAGCCAATCAGCAAGATGAATATCTCCCTATTCTTCAAAGTTTCTGCTGTATATCTATGTACAAAGCTGCTCTGACAGCTTTGAATATATACTTTAAAGCTGTCAGAACAGCATAATACATAAATATACAGCAGCGGCTATTGCACGGAGTAGTACAGACAGGGATCAGCCAAAAACGCGCTGTGTGAAGCGCAGCTTTGGCTGATTCTTTTCTGTATTACTGCATGCAATAGCCGCTGCTGTATATCTATGTCCTATGCTGTTCTGACAACTTTAAAGTACACCTGCAAAGCTGTCAGAGCAGCTTTGTACATAGATATACAGCAGCAACATAGAGAGCCCTGTCTCCCCCCCCTCCCCCCTCTTCTGTGGATTATCGGTCTCAGCAGGAGAGGTGTATGGTGCCGATAAAGGGACATTTCCCTAATGTGAAATCGTCCCATTTATCAGCCCACCCCTGCTGGGACTGATAATCATACTAGTGTATGTCCGGCTTTATACAGTAAATGGATGAATTGATGGAACGCCCACTTGCCCAGTCCTTCTGTTGAACATCTCATTGCTCTGAAGTTTGGTTGGCTTAGAGTGTGTTTTGATCTATAAGTGCAGAATCACAAAAATATAAGCTTCCGCAGTGTGGAGAGACCACCAGAAACTGACTGTAAGTAGTTGGCCAGAACTTGGAAGTCTTGGTCCAGAATTTAAACTTTATTTATGCATTTTTTTGTGTGTTAAATAATTTTCAATATATTGGTATGAATATCAGGTGACCTATGAATCATTTTAGATTTTTTTTTTTACAAAACTCTTCATTCAAGGAGCACCAATCTAAAGCTGCAGATACACTTGTACGATTATCGGTCCCAGCAGGTGGTGGGCCGATAAATGGGACGATTTCCCGCTAGTGTATTGGCAGCTTTAGGTGTAAGTAAGCAAAGCATGTTGGAAAGTAAGGGGTTCAAATGAGCAAAAAATGTTGCATGCTGGGAAAAGTGCAAGTTACTGCAAATGCTGTCTTTTAGAAAAGGAGACAGCCAAAAGCTCATTTACAGTTGTCTCTATTTCAAAAAGGCAGCCATTTTCTATTTTTTATTTTTTTTAGAATGGGTAAGTACGTCTATTGGCATACTTACTGTCACGACCTTGACCTCACCTGAGGCTTTCGTGACTTATCTGGAGCTCAAGGGGTTAATCACAACAGCCACCTGGTCTGTTCTACAATGACAAATGCCCCTTCTCCCACCCCAAATATGACTTATTACCGATGAACTGCCACCACCAAGGCTATTCACAAGAGGCCTTCGGTTCTCCTTTACACCAGTCTAGCACAGTTATACTTTATCAGAATTATCATCAACTCAGAATGATCCCTTCTGTTACCATTCAGTAACGTTTAATAACCAAGCTGGTCTGACACGTGAATCCGTAAGAACACAGAGACAGAGACATGAACTTATTAATTGATATTTAATATGATAATAATCACAATGCTTAGTTACACAAGAATAACAAAATGGACATACAATATGCAAAACAGTTTCTTATACAATAAAAGGGGAAAACACAGAGAGACTTACACACCAGAACCTTCCGGGTCGGGACAGACCAGATATAAGGGTCACCTCTTCTGTTTGAAAGTCCCATGAAGTGAGCAAAGTTATGAATCTATGTAACCCTTTTAAAGACAAAACCTGCTCCTATCCAAGTAGCCCCCACCTTTGTGACAAATGACAGTTTGGGGTCTGGAGAGAATCTTCCTCAGAGATCTAGCTTTTATGACCCCCCCCTAATATACTGATACTTTTACGACAGGGCCATAAACTGACCAGAGCCATAGCTTGTTCTGCCCCACTACCTTCAAGGCATTTCCATGAATCGCCAGACCCTGGCCAAATAGAGGTCACTCTATAAGCTGATATTAATTGATACCCCTGGTATTTGATTGTATCCTGACACTTACCCATTCATTTTTTGAAAGCTGCTGGACCCATCAAAACACTCTCCAGAAACTTTTAGGTTTAGGCTGTGGTGAAGGGAGGGTTGGGTGAGTCTGAGGGTAGGGTGTCTTTGGGTTAGGCTGCGAGGAAGGTAGTGTTAGGGTCAGGCTGTGGGGAAGGGTTAAGGTAATGGAAGGGAAGGGGAGGGTTAGGGTAAGGGTTGGGTTAAATTTATACTTACCATTCAGCACGTGGTCTGCGTTCCAGGGAGACTGCTTTGCCTTCACGGGGCAAAAGCAGTTGATTTCATAGCCAGTTCGGAACTGACCCACACTCTCTGGGAAACAAATGGATAATTTTGTTTATTGCTCTCAAATAATAACAGAACTGTGCTAGGATTGCTTCTTAACTCTCTTCTATTAATACAATTTTTTGCTACAGTAGCAATAATATTATTAGTTGTCGTCTCATACTCCAGCTCTACATTGGAGTTCTGGCACACCTCCATAACACCTTTTTGGCCGGACCACTGACTTTATTTACGACCAGGAACAGTTTATGATACATATTATGCAGTAGTACTGCTATATATTGCCTGGAACTGCTACTTATATTATCTGTTGGCATACTACATGCAATTCAATTACTAACCTGGGTGGTTTGATATTTGGCCTTTTAGCAATTTGTGGCTTTTTAATATGTTATATTAAGTGTATATTTATTTTGTTTAATATTTTCATTTTATTATTTTTTATCTTGTTTGAGACAATTATTACTATAATAAATATTGTTTTATTTTTCAATAAATCTCCTAGCGCTCTTTTTTCTATTGTTGGCATTTTTCTAAAAGGGGTGGTCTCCCTTAAGTAGCAGCTGGAGATTTATTTAGGTTATATGCACCAGTCCTTATAGCGCTGAATTTTCTAGTTTAATACAATATACGTTTGTCTCTGCATCAGCCTCAGTGCGTCTTGGTGTGCAATCTGTGCACTGTATTGTTCATATTTTGTCCAGTTATGTTGCATGTACTTAATATCAAGCCAGATAAATGATACTGAATGTAATCCACACCGAAAACCTGACTATTTGTAAGGTACTATTGAATGGTGTGTGTGGTCTATAAATCTTATTGTGAGAGACAAGTAGCTCTACATATGCGGCTTGCTTCTTTACAGTTAAACATTATGCTGGAGCCAGTCTTGTATGCACATGAAAAATGTGTCTGAAAACCCATTTAAAACACCTCTAAAAATAGACGCCTTTACCGTATGGCTAAATGGAACTCGCCAAAACTACAAATGAAGATCTGCACAGGTTCTTTTGAAAGGGTTACAAAATCACCAAGCAATGCTTGAGCATACCTTATTTACAGTTATCTGTCATCGCTTTTCTGCTGTGCTATAATGCAAATGCAGAATGTATTTATGCACAGATCTGAAAATAAAGGAGCATTTCTTTAAATAAAATCTTCTTTAATGGCGGAGACTGGAAACAAATATAGCACAGGGTCACTGAAGGAAAAGTGAATGAAAGTCAAAATTTTAAATGAAGTGCCACTTTCTCTCCTAGACTGGGCACTGATGGCAACAGATAATGTTTGATTAATGAGCATCAGCTTTACAGCGGGTGGAAACATCTGTAAGGATGATGTATTTAAGAGGTGCTGGATGCTTGCAGTATCTTGCAGATTTAAGTATGTGTGGCGGAATAGAATAAATGAGTTGCAACATGTGAAAAATGAAAGCACATTACTTACAAAGGAATATATATAT
>WWET01000038.1:736241-748640 GCA_011038615.1 Limnodynastes dumerilii | reverse complement strand
CCCCCAATATTCCCCATAATATGCCTCCAGTTCCCCACCTTCCCCCCGCAGTATTCCCCATAAAATGCTTCCAATTTCCCTCCAGTCCCCTCCCCCCAGTATTTCCCATAATATGCCTCCAGTTCCCCTCTCCCCAGTATTCCCCATAATATGCTTCCAGTTCCCCTCCTTCCCCCCAGTATTGCCCATAATATGTCTTCAATTCCCTTCCTTACCCCCCAGTATGGCTCCAGTTCCCCTCCTTCCCCACCAGTATTCCCCCTAATGTGCCCCCAGCCTCTCCTCTTTACTTACCTGTTTCCTGCCCGCGGCGCGGCGCTGTGTCTGCAGACAGGAAGTGCTCATAAAAGAGGTTCCTGTGTGAGCTGCGCTTCCCATCTCTATAGCGGGGAGGAGAATGTCNTCCCCCCCCCAGTATTCCACCTAATGTGCCCCCAGCCTCTCCTCTTTACTTACCTGTTTCCTGCCTGCTCCGCGGCGCTGTGTCTGCAGACAGGAAGTGCTCATAAAAGAGGTTCCTGTGTGAGCTGCGCTTCCCATCTCTAGAGCGGGGAGAGGGGGAGAATGTCCGGCACCATGCTGGAATGGCGCCGGACATCAACCCCCCGCTCCCCGCTATACAGATTGGCAGCGCTCATACAGGAGACTGTATGAATGCTGCCAATCTGTATAGCGGGGCGCCATGCTGGATAGGCGCCGGGATGCTCCGCATAACCTCTCAGAGCGGGTCGCACCAGCCCTGTTTAAAACACCCTCACATTTAAATAGATAAATAGAAATTGCAGTTGACTTTACTTCCCTACTATCCTGATTTTATGATCTGTAATAAGAGAGGAGATTAGTTGACAGTATGGGGAAATTAGCTATCTACTTATGGCTGAAGTCTCAATGAATAAGGAGCAAGGCTTTTCTTGATATGCTAGGTAAGATTGGGAAGGTATTTCATATTCTCCAACATTTCATAATGGAAAATTGGTACACCTGGGGGGGGAGAGTGTCCATTAAGGGGGTGTGGCTTGTCCCATAAAAGGGCATGGCTTTGGTCAGCTCTTATTTACATGTATGATTGACAAGGTGTAAAAATTTAATTTTACACCTTATCATATGAAATAAGAACTCACAGGACAGGGTCTTGTCACTTTAGAAGAGCTGTAGGAGTCTGTCCCTGCAGCTCTGCTATAGTGATCAGATGCTGCAGGACTGGAAGGTGAGTATAGGTTGGAGGGAACTTCTGGGTCAGAATCCGGTACAAGAGCCCTTTTAGCTGGTATAGACCATTGAAAAAAGGTCATGTACCTGCTAAATAGGCACTGTTGGAGGGTATGGCATTTGAGAAAAAAAGTATACATGATTATGTGTGCAATGCTGTCCCTAGTAACTAATCACTTATTAATGCTACCCTGGTCTGTAATCACCAGTGATTTTCTCTCTGTCTTTGCTCCAGATGTCCTGATACATTGAGAGAAGTGTCACATCTGTCTTCTCTATGCACTGCTCTATGAAATGAACCAACACAACAGAATTCAGAGCTTGCTGTCAAACGACATAAGATATTTATAGAAACAAATTAGAATGACTGGAGGCCTCAGGTACTCTACACACATGCTGCTTTGCTGTGTTCACCCTCTGTGAATGTATCACTAACATAGGCACGCTCTGGGATCATTGATCATTATGTAAAAATGGTGTTCTACACACTCTTGTTTTAAGAAACTAAATGAAGGAAAGCAAAATACAGCATACATTTTTTTTGTGTTGTTTGTCTATAATATTTTTTTGTTTTGTTAAAATCCTGTGTAATTTTTATTAATTGAAACAAAATCTTTCCAGGGCATTTTAATGTAGCATGTGAAAGTCAACACAATTTAGTTCAGGGACCAACCACCTCCTGTCCTTGGTGCATACACATATACCCAGGCACGTACACACATAGTGGATGCCGAGTGGGTTTTGCAAATATCTCATCATCGTAACATCGTAAACACATTGTTTATACATTTAAATTAGAGTTAGGACCACCATATGCAGAAAGGCCTTGACGGTGGCTGGTGGCTTATCATATATTTGCAAATATGTGTAACGGACATTTCTGCATTTTATTTTACAGATAGACGGTATAGTCTGTTACTGGTTGATGGTAGTGTTGCTGAGGCATTGTCTTTCCTTTGTTTCTGTGGCTAGCAGATTACCCCTCCGGCCTTTCATGCACCTGTTTGCATTTACCTATAAATTTATTGAGTAACTTCCATTGTGTGTTTGTACATTTAAAATACACACTACTAGACCCTAAGTGTTAATGATCTGGATATGGCCAAAATTAGATTAATTTTATAACCAATTAAATTTTATGTTTTGGATTATGAATAAAGAAAAATGCTCTGCAGTGACCTATTAACTAAAGGAAGGTACACACTGGGCTTTTCAGCAGATAATCTTTCCAATCACACAATCTAAATATCCAAAGATCTCCTTATAGACACAGTACACACTTGAAAAAAGAAAAAAAAAATAGATTTTTGAGTATCTTTAACAGCTTTGCATAATTTCTGTGCTTGTGCAGTGCAAGAAAACAGAAAGTTTGCATTTGCTAAAACTGACTGGGTTACGCAACTCTGCATCTGTTCCATTGTGTTTTAAATCGGTTGCAGTCCCCACTGCAATGGACTGCTTTTAGAAATAGAAACAGAAGAAATTTCCTTTTCGGCTGTCTCTATTTCGAGTATATAGCCTTTTTAGAATTTTTTTTATGAATGAGTGAGTATGCATACTCATCTATTCATTTTTGCGGGACACGCCGCTGACAGCTCCAAAGAGTTGAGTAACCTGCCGGGGACAATTAGTGTTGGGGGAAGGGAGGGTTAGGGTTAGGGCCATAAAAGGGGAGGGTTTGAGTCAGGCTGCGGGGAGGGGGGTCTTAGGGTTAGGCTAAAGAGAAGGGAGGGTTAGGGTCAGGCTAGGGAGAATGGAGGGTTAGGGTCAGGCTGTGGGGAAGGGAGGGTTAGGGTAATGGAAGGGGAGGGTTATGGTTAGAATTAGGGAAACAGTTGGGGGTAGGTTTTCCTTTTACCTATCGGAGCAATGCGTTTGGTGCTTCGGGGATTGATTGCTATGCCTCATCAAGGCATAACCTATAGATATCCCAGCCAGTTCAGAATGGGCTGGGAGAGCACGGTTGTTCGCAACAGGGATACACACTCGTTTTAAATATGTAATTAGCTAAGGGAGCTCTTATTTGAGCAACTTCTACTATCACAATGAGTGCATGAATGAAATGTCTCACTTGTACAGTCAGTCATCTCAACAGGGTTGGCACTATGTAGCCAGTGGGGGGGGGGCACTGCAGGAAAGCCCCAGGCTGTAGGGGCGCTTTACCCGCCCCCTGCTCTGCAGTGCTGACCTCATCACAAGCTGCGCTGTCTCAGCCTGCCTGTCATACAGCAGTAGGGGTTTGCCTGTTGCTGCTGAATATTATAAGGTGCTTGCTGAGCTGGTGACAGGTTCTGCAAGTATGAGGTTATACAGCAGTAGGCAATCCCGTATTGTTGCACTGCAATGCCTGTCACCGTGTCTGTATGACAGGCAGGCTGAGGCAGCGAAGCCACTCCCCCAAGTACCCCTCTCCTCTCCCATCTGCAAGGAGATTGCCTTAATATCCTTACAAATATCATTCCTTCCAAATTTCAAACCATCAAGAGTAGAACAAGAGAGGGTTTAAAAAGGAGACTTCTTATAAACCATGGACACATACCTAGTCTCTGCATGCTCAGGAGGGGGCAATATTGGCTGCATTGCTATTGGGCTATGATGCCCTATACACCAATAGAATCATTTTGGGTATGTTCAATGTATTATCATTTCAGCAGTGCATAATAATATACCAAACTTCCTGCGGCTAATCTCCATTCACTTCAGTTGAAAAATTGTGAGGACTGTCAGCAGCAGATGAAGAATGTTGTAGAGTTTTGCTACTTTGCTTAGACTTAGCTCCTCAATACATCATGTGTGCGTATAATATGTACATATTCAAAACATCAGCAGCAATATTGTCGACACCCTTTTGCATCTATGTACCTTGGCTGTAATGAATAATGGCTGTGATGTTTTGCTTCACAAACTTTGTCTGTAGCCTACTTTTTTATATTTAAGATCTGAACAGATATCTTTTATTTAGTGTAGCCAGTAAAACCTTTTGCACTGTTTATTATATATTTTCATGTGAAAATCTCTTCTCCGATAAATACATTGCCAAGCATGCTGTAACTTGTCTGACCTTCTCTGGCTGGCTCCTCTGTCTCTCCTGTAATAGCTCCTTTATATTGGAAAGATGAGAATGGACTGCAATGATGACAAATGTCAACTTTTAAATTGTTAATAGTCCATTTGTCATCTTAAAGGTGATATGTGTCTGCAAACAGAGTATAAATCAAACTTTCAATTATATGCCAATGTATGCTTCATTTGAGGGGATCATACACAGTAGAGATTTACTGGTAACTCTAAAGATGCTCTCTCGTTATTAAATAAAGATATCATAGGGGACATTTTGTTTTGCCAAATAAATAAGTTAAAAAAGAAAGACATAATCATTTATTTTTCCTTGCACCATTCATCATGTCAAATGCTTATTTTTGTACTAGATCAATTCTCCAAAGAGGAAAAATACATTTTTAAAACATGAATTGAAGATTATCTTTAAGGACGCATCAATCAAGTATGGATAGTTAATCTGGAATGCATTATATTTTACTTAAGAATTAATTTATGAAAAGTTAATGAAAAGGACTGAAGTTCAAAATGTATTTATTTATTAATATCTTTCATTTTAATTTCATATATGTACATAAAACAGATGTTTTACAGACATGGCATTGGGGGAGAATTCCTAGCGCTGTTTCAGTCGTTAAGTATTCTCCTCTGTCCCCATATTGCCCTGAGAGTGAAAGAAAATGGCATTCACATACTCTAAATAAGAGACACTTGTTTAAAGTGGGTGAAAAAGATTGGGTGTGGGTCCCCCGCAAAGAACGGCCCTATTTCGATAGGGCCGTTGTCTACCAGCCAGTTTCGAACTGGCTGGGATATCAATTGCTTATGCCAGGAAGAGGCATAGCAATCGATCCCCGGAGCACCGAACATGGTGCTCCGAAAGGTGAGTGGCAAAACTATCTCCAACCCTTCCCCTAATTCTAACCCTAACCGTCCCCTTCCATTACCCTAACCCTCTCTTTCCCGCAGCCTGACTCTAACCGTCCCTTCTCCCTAGCCTGACCCTAATACTCTCTTCTCTATAGCCTAACCCTAAGACCCCCCTCGGCGCAGCCTGACCCTAACCCTCTCCTTCTATGGTCCTAGCCCTAACTCCCCCCCAATACTCACCTCTCCGTAGCTGTCATCCGGCGGGTCTGTGAAAATGAATGGGCCAGTATGCCAATCGGCTCACTCACCCATCCATAAAAAAAAAAATCTAAAATGGCCTCCTATTCGAAATAGAGACAGACTGACTGACAAACTTTGTGCTGTCTCTATTTCGCAAAGCAGGCCATCAGATTGGAGACTGCAACCGGGTTAAGGTTAGGGTTAGGCTGTGGGAAGAGGATGGCAAGGGTTAACAAAACTTACCTTTCAGCATTCAGCTGTTCAAAAATCGTGCACTTGTAGGGGCCACCCTCTTCTCAGTGCAGACTACCGAAGAGTGATGGCAGTAGACACATGACTGACGGAAATCGATCTGTCGCCAGACAGATTTTCGAGCTGGCAAACCACATCCAGTTATACTGTAGTTTACAGGGCCATCGTCAGAAATGCTGGGGCCCGGGACATATCCGCAACGCTCCACCCCTATGTCTGTGGAACTCCATGAGCTAATGTGCAGCTCTAAGCAGCAAGAACTGGCGGTAGGATACCACCAATACCTGCTGCTGCCCAGCCAAGGTAGGTATTGGTGGGCCCCATCTGTGTTCGGTCCCAGCTGTATCCCCGTGGTGGTGGCCCTGGTAGATTATAATAAATGCTATGGGGGAAACAAATCCAAGATCAACATTGAGCTGGGTAATTTTGGCACAAAAAGGATAAATACAAATAGCATTCACAGCTTTAAACTCTGGGATTTTATTTATTTGTAATTGAAAAGGTACTAAAATTCAGAGCATGAATACATTTGTCTAAAAATTTATTCTAAGATGTAGCATTTGAATTAAAGTTTTAATTTCCTGTTCCAACATAAATCTATACCATCATTTTGACACAAATTTGGAAATTGTAGTTTAGTGTCTTAAATTTATTGTGAGAAGATTAGAATTGATCGCTAGGTGCTAAGGCAATGGGAGATTATAGTACTGCTCAGTATTAACTCTTAACATGCTTGCATTGAATATATTACAAAGAACATAATAAAAAAAAGAAAAGAACAAAATAACTTTTACATGTTTGTTTTTAAATAAAGAGATTAGAAATAATTAGAAAGGTGTGCCAAAAAAAAGCTGAAAGCCAGCTGCATATCTGATGGAGAACAGCTTTTGAGATTCTAATAAGCATCAGGACACTCTGCACACACATTGCATTTGTATAGTTCAGGGGCCAAAGGCAGAAACCTGTTTGAAAAGAAAAGTGGATTGTAGGGACAGAGAAAATAGAAAATTCCTAGCAGCTATTACATCAATACCTCTGCTTTCAATTAAATGGCAGAGCTGACAGTGCTGACTTCTCCTTAGTGAGTGTTATGCTCACCTGAAATGCCACTGGCTGTTCATCTCCAAGTGAAAGAGGTGTAGTGAGTTTAGAGAAAGACAGAGACTCTCTCTATATCCCAAGACCTGTTTCAAACATGAGACCTGATGGACATTCAAACCAAAGTGTGGAGTTGCTTTTAAAATATTATTAACGCAAATGGGGACTATTATATGGTGCCTTTTGGTATTGGGTCATTCACATACCAAGCAGTAGTTTATAAACATGGGTTGGATTAAATTAGAGTTTCTGTGACTGTTGGTGCATTATGTATCACTATAGGGAGTGTGGTTCACCTCTGAGGATGGCCCTTTAATAACAGGGCAGTTTTAGACGCCCCATTTGCAATGTCCCACCGCCAGCGAATGTTCTTGCCCTGCTGGAGTCAGCTAATCGAAGGAATTCCCATCTCTGACTGGTGAATATTTCCCAACCCCAATCCTTATCCTAATCCTCACCTGAACCCCCCCTTCCATTACCCTAACTCTTACTTCCCCACAGCCTGTCTCCAACCTTCCCCTTCTCTGATCCATACCTTCCCCACAGCCTAACCCAAAGACTCCCTTTCCTGTAGCCTAACTCTAAGACTCCACCTCTATGCTGCATCCCTTCCCCACAGCCTAAACATTCTCCTTCTATTCTGGATTCCTTCCTGCAGTCCACTAATCTGTTGGGTACCGTCAGGCATTGCGGTTAGTCTTGCGGTATGTGTGGGTGTCGAAAAGGTAATAAATGGATACATTTATGAAAAAATTTGATTCTGAATACTTACCCATTAATTATAAAAACTTTCTAATTAGTGACATCTTTGAGATGGAGACAGCCGACAATTAGTGGTTTCGAAAATGTAATTTTTGGACCGGCGACCCCACTTGGGGTATAAATTGTATTGATACCTAAATAAAGAATTCTTCATCATTCCTCCCACCTCAAATGACTGTCCCGTTGTACTGCCAAACCTTCCAGTTTGTCCCGATACTAAGTTTATTTTGTCCCATGCGGCTGCGTCAAGAGGGTCAGAGTTTATAAATAAATAGGTGGAGTTTGGGCAGAACTGGGCAGGGCTTTGCTGTCTTATTTTCAGGATTGTAAATGATGAGAGGTATAGTCTCCATCATTTTTTCCTACTAGAATATGTACTCTTTCTACATTTTCAAAATCTATTTAGCAAGAAAAGGTAATTTCTGGTGTGGATTGCTGGTATGATGTCAAAATGCAAAAAAGGAGTCATTATTTGATGTGACTTAAAGGTAGCTAAGCAATGTAACAAAGTAATGAGAATGGCGATTTAGATGCTTTGTTGCATAGGCAGAGTAATTAGTAGCAGAAAGAGGGAAGTAGTGATGCCCCTTTATAGATCGTTGGTACGACCTCACCTAGAATACTGTGTTCAGTTCTGGAGGCCATATCTCCAGAAAGACATAAATACATTAGAGACTGTGCAAAGAAGAGGCCTGTGTCACAAGTCATACCAAGAAAGGCTAGAGGAACTAAACATGTATAGCTTGGAGCAGAGAAGGGAGAGGGGGGACATGATAGCAGCTTTCACATATATCAAGTGTTGTGACCGGCTGGAGGAGGGGGCAAGGAAGAGGTGTAATAGAACACGAGGGCATGAATATAAACTGGAGGGTGGTGGATTCAGAGGAAATGTGTGAAAAAATGACTTCACTGAAAGGGTGATGGATAAGTGGAATAGCCTCCCGTCTGAGTGAAATAGCCTCCCATCTGCTAATGTGAGATGAAGAAGCTGCATTTAAATTGTTATACAATGAAGCATTCATTTTGTGCATACGTTTGGGTGGCATCATGTAAAATGTCCTTTCCATGTGTGTTGGGAAGGATTTCCATCACTGCTTCTCCTTCTTTTGACACCAAGGCCAAAACCAAGGAGTGATGTTAAACAACCATTATGATTGGTATATGTTTAACCTGACAAAAGACAATTTAAATTTGTATGACACACTTATCAATCCAAACCTTTCAGGGGGAAAAAATAAACGAGAATAAGATATATTTTATATTATAGGTCAAATGACATGTAGTGAAAAGAAGAAAGACGTTAATTATTACCTCTTTATGAAAAATGTGTTGATGATAGGTTTTCAGCTTAAAATGTGCACTTATAGACACATGAATAGAGCTAACATTTTTTTTTCCTCTTTGCTTGGCATCATTGTTAATGCTTAGCGATGGTTTACCTGGAATGATCTGAAGTGCAGCGTAGGTGGGGATGATATGTGCATAATTACATAGCAATCGCTCTTTTTTTCTTCTGAATTCTAAATGATGCTGAAGAAGAATTTAAAGTTTGAAGAGAAGATGAAAGAATTGTAAAGTATGTAAAAAAAAATCTTCTTTTCATTGTTGCTGTGTTTAAAGGAGCTTCTTCTTGGTGAATAGGGAGGAGGAGGTCATGTGCAAACAAGGAACAACTACAAACACACATTATTTTTCAGATAACGCCAAGAACTTTAAGTGCTTTGTTTTTTCTTTTTGTAATTTGCAAGATTTGCAGCATTGTTGTAACTTCTGTAGGTGCAGGAGGTAAGGCTTTAAGGGAAGTTGAACTGTGACAATGCCTAATCCAGTTTTCAAAAAAAAACAAAGCAGGTACCATTTCTGTGCATTAGCCATAATGAGTATTTTGAAGAGAGCGTTGAACAATTATTTATTTTTGCTTGTATAGCACTTGTATATTTCAAAATGCTTTGCAGAGAATGTGGAGACGAATATTGTCTACTATACACACATTCTAGTCAATTTTGGCAAAAGCATGTTATCTTACTACCATAGCGTTGACATCTGGGAGGCCACTAAAGCACATGAAGATGGGAAGCTGAATACAAGTTCCACAGAGACTGAACACATGGTTAATGCTCTATGAGGTTGCAACCACTGAGTCAGGATCAGTATAGCTATATGAGGCTACAGACTATCACTATGATTTCACGAAAAATACATGAAGCTTGTGATATTGCTATGTATGGTCCAGATTCACAGTTAAGTAGTTTTAGTCCTACGTACGTTGTTTTAAGAATCGAGCTAATACGCATGCCCTGTAGCTTAGTTATGCCATCTATGTACCATTTGTGTACGTAGATTGCGTAAGCGTGGTATTCTGCGCTTACGCAATCTACGTACAGAAATGTTACGTAGATAGCGTAAATAAGCTACTGTTGTAGCTCAATTCTTAAAACAACGTACGGAAGACGAAAACTATATAAAACTGTGAATCCGGACCTATAAATTGCAATTTGACATTTGTTGTAAGCAAAACTAAAAACAATGCTTGCTTTTAATAAAGATGGTTCATGGAAGTTAGCACCCCCCCCCCCATTTGTGCTTCATATGAGTCCATAGGTTTAGTCTCACTTGTGTTGTGCAGTACCTCCAGCAATAGTAAGAACACAGAAGGTTTATCTGTTGGGACTATAAGCATACACAATACTCTGTCATACTATAGCCAGCAGATAAACTCATATTTCTGGTTTGATCTTGGCCCTCTACAGCAGAGGAATGAGGGAAGTTGGAAGAATCCATAACAAGCTGGAATGACACACTGGTAAACTAAAAATAAAATACATTTTACATTTCTACAAAACAGTGATCATTTATGCCTTATGTTTGCAATAGGGGAACACCAAATAAGTATCTATATAGTGACATAAACACAGGCTCCTTCTGTAGCAATGGCCACATTTTTTTCCTGCGATCTTATAAATTCATTAGAGTAAAACGTAAGTAATCTGCATTCCTTATTAATGTCAAGAGATTCACAGGCATCAAGCCATCCTCTTGCTCCTTACTGTATGCACTTCTGTGCCATCAATTAGCAATTAAAAGATGAAGGTGAGCGACTCTCCTGTGTCTTGGTTCACTGGATTATTTGGCTCATTTGCTTGAGATTTTAATATTAATGAAGTTCAGTTTGGATGTGAGATCACTTCATCTTTATGTAAGATCAGCAGGTATCTTCTGAAATATACTGTGATGCTGGGAATAGTCCACATATCTGATTTGCTACAAGTTGTTCTGATCCCACACATTTGGGGCTTTCAGGAGTAACTATAGTAAAGCGTTGTGGCCTGGTCCCCCTCTCTCCTGGCCATCACAAATATGGCGGCCATATTATTTAAATAGCACAGTGGTCCAGTTTTTAACTCTCAGCACTTATGCGTGTTTTAAGTTATACTATTAATATTGCCAATGTTATGATAAATTACTAGGGTATTGCAATAGGTTATTGGTTATGGAATGTGTCCAGGGTGGCATGACCACTGTGAGATGCTAATTAAGCTGTGGTGAGTTTGTTTTGTTTAAATATCTTTTTATTGAAGACCACAAAGGATAAACATGTAGGTTTCAAGCTAATGATTGTGGATATATTGAAATTAAGACATGCATAGGGGTACAGGACATCTGTTGTAAGTTTACTGTCTTCACATTTTCCTCTATAAAATATCTAATGAGAAGGAAAAGAAAGGGTAGAGAGGGGTACACAAGAGGGGATCAAAGAAGGGGGGGAGAGGAAGTTAATAGGAGGGGCATGGACCGTACCTCACGAAGCAGTTTAGGAATAATATATCAAAAAGGGATTTATGCAGCCAATACATACAGTACATGACAGGTACAGTATGGGGGTCACAGTGTGATATAATATGACACAATTGGCCTTCAGAGGACAAAGCAACAGTACAGTTCCCTTATGTCTTGCAATGGAGGAAACAGTTTGCTTTAAGCCTAAGTCATGTAATTCATGCAACGGTTAGCAAATAATATGCTGTTGTGAACTAAAGATTGCTCCGTTATGCTCACAAATGGGCTGGTGTAAAAAGCACAATGGGCACAGGAAAAGTTTCAAAATGCAGTATCTGTGTGCTTCTAAATGGCAATCCGTTTTCCCTAATAGAATGCAGTGATAATAAATGATAAATAAAGTCAGCAGAGTACCTTGAAGGAGGCTTGCGATCAGAGCCTTCCTCTGTAGTTAGCGGTGTCCTCACGTCGGGTGAGTCCATGTTCCAGCTATAGTGCTGTGACACCATATAGTCCTAGGTGCTCCTATGTATCCCCGGGCAGACTTTGTGCTGTATGGGAGGGGGAAGGAGCTCTGTCTAAGCCGCCAGATGTCCGTGTGTGGCCTGGTGGCCGGTCCACATGGTGAGTGCTTGCGGGTGCCGGCAGAGTGGCGCGAGCGTCGCTCTCTCTCCTGCAGGCGGCGGTGATGCACACACACGTGGGAGAGACTGGTTCTCAGCTGGCTGTCGTCAGGACAGCTTGTGTGAATGTCGGAGAGCTCTCCAATCAACGCGTTTCGCCCCTTTGTGTGGGGGCTTCATCATGATAGGACGTCCAGAGGTCTGGTACTGGCCACAATAGGATAAGAATGGCAAATTGGCAGCAAATAGACAGATGGGAGGAGCATGAGGAGAGAGACCAATTGCGACACATACAGCAACAAGGACAACCTGGAATGACAATTGTAACAACATCACACAGAGTGAAAACTTTATTAAGGAATAACAGTGAACTAAAGTAAAAGCAATAAAGTGGTAAAAACAATAAAGTGATAAAAGTGTACTAAACATCTAAACATATATATTAAGTAAAGTAAAATAAAGTAAATAAATAAAATGGACAGGCAAGAAAATATGAGACGTTGGAGAAGGC
>WWET01000038.1:714002-731063 GCA_011038615.1 Limnodynastes dumerilii | reverse complement strand
ACTTAACATAGTCACTGCATCTCCCATCTATCCCTTCTTCTCCTTCCTTCCCTCTCTCCTCCGCTCACACCAACAGTCCACTTCCTTTCCCCTCCTTATGTCTTCTGTAATTTCATCCCTCCCACTTAGTGTGTTAGCTCACATGAGCAGGGCCCTCCATCCTAGTGTTGTCCCCTCCTCTACCACCCCCCTGACTTCATACCCTCTTCCCCTTCTGCTACCCTTTTACCCCATCCCCACCTGGTGGCTCCCTCTCAACCTCTTACTGTGCTCTATCCCCTCCTCCCTGATCTGCCAAGCTTGACACCTCGCATTTTTCCATGCTGTCTGTGTTTGCTTCACTTTATTGTATTTTTGTGATATTTTTATATTTATATTGTATTTTATTATGTACTATGCTACCCATCCCTGCCCTGTATGTCTGTACTGTATTTTGTTGTATTTTGTACGACGCTGCGGACACCTTGTGGTGCTTTATTAATAATCGATGATAATAATAATGAATTCAAAATTAAATGATATTTCTTAAAATCTATTGAGAATGGAGCAAATCTAGAAGCAGGGTGCTGCTACACAGGGCATGGAGATACACGGCAACTATTTATAATATTTCTTATCATTTGCAGGAGTGGATTCTACATTTCACATGCCATGAAGGTGTTTAGCTCAACTAACTTTCTTTATGAATTGATTGTTAAGCTTCTCCTTTGGATTTACAATCACTGCCAGGAACAATAGGGGGATTCAGTTGACAGCATGTTCCTAAGATTGATTCACAACTGGAACAAGAATAAAGAGTATGTTAATGTTACAGCAGAGGATAGAAGTAATAGATCTATACTTTATTAAAAAGTTTTTGTATAGTGGAGTCATACAATTTTAAACAGTCATTCAGTCCTTGCCCCATTTACAATCTAAATCAATGGTCGAAGTGGACATTTATGGAACTATGGAGAGTTACAGTTTTTCAATTAATCAGTGGAAGAAGTGATAGTATACCATAGCACCCCACTTCCAACTCTGTTCTAAATAACCTAAAGCCCACACTCATGCAGGTATGGGGTTTTTTTTTTGTACGCCAGCAGCCATTAACCTACTAGGGTGTTTTTAGAGTGTAAGAGCAAACTGGAGCACCTGGAGGAAACCCAAACAATCATGGAAATAACATACCATTTTAACACAGATAAGTCCATGTCCGGTAATCGAACTCATGACCTCAGTGTTGTGAGGCAGGAATCCTAACCACATGAGCAACGGTGCTTCGCAATGTTACTGTTATATTCCATACAAAAAATAGAAATAACATTATTAATAGGCTTTAAAGCAATAAATTAATAGAAAAAAAAATTAGAACTTAATACATATAATATATCCAAGCTACATGTAAGTAAATTCAGTAAGGCACAAAGTGTATATTTGCAAGAAAGAGATTGTTTTGTGTGTTATAAAGCCATCCATACTGTATAAAGTGATCTTTGACATTTAAAATGCTTTGTACCACAAAAATAGCAGCATACAGTACACAAGTGGAAAAAAAAAACAATAAAAAACAATAATAGTGTACGGCATCTGCAATTGATTAGAATGTCATTCTTATAGGTATTATGCTTGAGGCAGTATGCCTACCCTAGAGAGAATTACTGACTGAGTGATCCATGCCCCCGTGGATGCTACAATTCCCCCGCTGTGACAAAGGCCACTGCTACAGCGTGTTAGATGTTTCTTTTGTGTTTCACATTGTGAAAAACTCGAATTATGCCTGGCTTAATATCAAACTCCAGCGTACGCTTGGCCTTCTGTCCAGAATAGCAAAAGAAGCAAAAAAAAAAAGAGCCAAAATAAAAAAATTTAGCTGCAGCAATTTTTAAAGCATAAACACCAAAGCACGTGATTAGAACTTACGGATTATACGGACTTCTACCCATAACAGTCTAGTATGCGTGCTGACATAAATAAATGAAACATACTAATATAAATATTTTACTGGGGAGTTAGATTGTATATTTTTGGTTTATAGAAATAGTAATGTTTATTACCTTGCTTTTTGACTTGTTTCTAATGATTACTAGTTAAGAGACGTTTCCTTAATGATATACATCATTTAATACAATAACCACGACAAAGAAAAAAATCTCCTAAATCACAAAAAAATGTAGATTGGTCAGATTGCAAAACCCAGTCTAATACAGGGACAACTAAAATAGCAGCTGCAACAAAGTTCAGTTAAAAGCAATGGACTGGCTTCAGATGCACGCTTTTCGTGGGAGGGAGTCTTTAACTATGTGCTCTATTTACTTAGCGAACAAGAAAGTAGCTCATCCAGGTTCGAATTGTCTCTCTGCGAGCCTGGGAGCTACTTTCTTGTTATTTACTAAGACTTACCCTCCGCTGTCTGTCCCATGATGACATTTGAGCTTTCTTCAGTCATTGCGGGCTTTCTTCGTGTGAGTGAAAGGTCTGCACATGTGCAGTGACTCTCTGCTGGGACTTTGTAAAAGATGAAGCCCCGGCATGAGAAGCACTGCACATGAGCAGACTCTTCATGTCGGGATCGGCAGCTGCGGGCAGACGCATCTTTGGTTAGGTAAGTCTTTAAACCGATTGTTTATTGTTTATTGTTATTAAACCTATTGTTTATTGTTTTTTTATTTTATTTCTATTGTTTTTTAATTTTATTAAAAAAAAAAAAAAAAGATTGCTGGAATAGAAGTTTGAACGCCAGTCTGAGATGGTGTTATTTTAACTCAGAGCGGAGTGTAAAACTCCACTCTGAGGGTTAGTAAATAGGAGGAAGCTCCGGGGCCATCGAGCCATAACAAGTTTGAAAGCATCGCCATGGAAACTGAAATTGATTTCCGTGGCAGTGCAGCGTTAGTAAATAAGAAAAATTTAATTTTTGGAGTTATAACTTCATAACACCACAAAATTAACTTTTTAAAGCTTTGTAAATAGAGCCCTATGACTGATCTCCCCTCTAACATGCAGAGTTATGGTCACTTCTGTACAAATGCAGATTTGTGCAAATTTGCTCTTCTACACCCCATTTGCCTTATTAGCATGGAAAATCCGCCTCCATTGTGGGGTTTTGCTATGCAGATGGCAGACTCTGCCTCATCGAAATTCTCTCCATGTTGGCGGAACAGGATGGAGCAAGAGAACTTGTGCAAGCAGCTTGCGTAAGTATCTGTAAATCTGACCCAATGTTTGCATGCACCAGAAGACAACTTGCATATATGTATACAAGCATACATGCGCACTGTCTCAGGTCACCACACCATACACTCATGTAATTGAGATATATGACATGATGTGATACATGGTCTTAAGGGACTTAAATGGATCCAGTTTTATTACTAATTGGCTTTTTCTCAGCCTGTGGAGTATGAAATATACACCTTTCCTTCTTCCAGGTCTGTGAACTTTTGATTGTAAATCTACACATATCAACGTGACATTTCTTTTTGCGTTTTATAACGTGCGGCATATCAGTGATAAATCACCTAAACATAGTTATTTTTTTTTATGATAAAAGGTTTTTAAACCTCTTTACATAGGTAAACCTACAATAAAATATGAAAATACATTAAGACAAATATTCTGCAGTCTAATTCTAACCCTCCATGCCCCCCACAGCCTAAAACTAGTCCTCCATGCCCCACAGTCTAACCCTAACTCTCCATGCCCCACAGTCTAACCCTAACCCTCCATGCCCCACAGTCTAACCCTAACCCTCCATGCCCCACAGCCTAACCCTAACCCTCCATGCCCCACAGCCTAACCCTAGCCATCCATGCCCCACAGCCTAACCCTAACCCTCCATGCCTCCCACAGCCTAACCCTAACCATCCAGCCTAACCCTAACCTTCCATGCCCCACAGCTTAGCCCTAACCCTCCATGTCTCCCACAGCTTAACCATAACCCTCAATGCTCCACAGCGTAACCCTAACCCTCCATGCCCCACAGCTTAACCCTAACCCTCCATGCTCCACAGCCTAACCTTAACCCTCCATGCCCCACAGCCTAACCCTAACCATCCATGCTCTACAGCCAAACCCTAACCCTCCATGCTCCACAGCCTAACCCTAACCTTCCCTTTAATCTCTAACCTTAACCTATTACCCAACGCAATACCGATGCAGCCTGTATCTGTTGGAAACGTGCGTATAGGCTCCCATTCCCAATAGTAATTTTCTTTTTTTAGTTGGTTCAGCTGCCGGCTGTATTATTTTTGAAATAGGGCCGGCCAGACCTGCAACTTTACATTACATATAACTGAAATTAGCGTTCCCACGTTTATTTTTGAATGCTATGTATAAGTAGTACTTTATTGTTAATATGTAACCAATGTATAATGTGGCATGTTTTCCCCCCATCATTCTACTGAATTGACCTATAATTTTGCTCTGTTAGCCCTGCATTAGAAACTATGGACTGTATCCAAATATGCTGCTGGGTGACACTGTATACATTCTGGGTGCATACCTAGCACATCATTTTAGGAGTTGTTCTTGCTTCCCTTTTCCTTGCTGATTGAATTAAATGATTGATATTAGAACTATACTATATTTCTAGAAATTAGGCACCAAAATGTTAATTAAAAAAAATGACTATTAAAAAAAGAAGCACTGTACGTCTAAGAAAGTGACCACCATAGGCAGATAAGAGTAAAATTCACTACTATCTAAATAGATCTTTGGAACCTAATTTACATAATTAATTCTAAAGCCCTGGACATGCTTTAATGTCCTTTTGAATCTTTGAAGGCATTGTAGCACAGCTCTGCTAAGGCTATGTTTGCCACTCTGATTCGGTTGTGCCATTGCTAGAATTAATCATCCAAACTGCGTTTTCATACTGGGAGTTTGTGCTTTAGTAAATATATTTAGATGTGAAATTTGCAGGGATTTTTATTTGACGGCTCGGTCTCGTTTTCTTCCATCATAGCAGAGTTAATTTACCTTCCTGCTGTGCTGTGCTTTACAGCACAATTCATTATGTAAGATGTTTAGTTGTTTTGTTTTTCCTCTTTACATGCATGCAAACTAGTGTTTTAATTACCACTTTTAATATCCCATTTTTTTTCCCTTTTCTTTATTTTTTTTATTTTTTATTCTCCTTTGTTTTTGTAAAACTCTTACTCTAACTGTAACTGCTTATTACTAGGCTGTTAAGAATACTCCCTGGCCTATGAAGCAGATGTCTGTGCATTTTGTCTGTTTAATCGCTTTACCAGAATTATCAATATTTTATGCCACTTGTTTACATTTGCATATATTTTATTAAAGGGAAGCTAAACTTTAAAAAACAAACTTACTTGATGTTTAGCATAATTTTATGTTATTTACCAATTTTTTTGTTTACATTTTGAATTTTTGAACACAAATTTCTTTGGATATTGTACTTTTCACTGTCCAGTAAGATGGAAACTTTGATGTGTAAAATAAGGTTGAGAAATCTAGAGATTTCCTTATAACTAACTAATGTTATATAAGTAATATTGGGGCTGATTCAGAGCTGCACTTTTTTAGGTGCAAGTGTAGACCTGAGCAATACCGCTGAACTGCAAGGGAAGGAAAATTTAAATTATAAAAGCGGATTTAGAATTGAGAGGTGACATTTCTTAGCTCAACTCTAATTTACTGATTCAACATAAAGCTATGCAGTTTATCAGTTCTGTGTGCAAAAGTCATGTATTTTCCCTGCATGCAAAATTATTTAAAACAATTAGCTCCCCCTCACATTGAAAACTGGTTTAGCCAAGCTGCACACTTGCACCTATTTTGCCCTTACTCCCAAACTTTGGATCAGCCCCCATTGTGCTCTTCCAACCATCTCTCTGCATAGAGTGACCACTCTGCACGTGTGTAAACAAGCAACTGTTCCATAAACAGGAAGAATAGCCGTCCAGGCTTTTCTAGTGTTGGAACAGTGTGCAGCTGCCTACTCACTTACACTTCCTATAATCCAAAAGGAATCCTACCTCTCATCCTAGTGCCTAACTGGCACCAACACATTCACTTGCAGTAATAAGTTATCCTAAAATGTCAAACTGTTTGCATCCTTATCAAATTTTTGCTAATAAGTTGACCTGAATGAGTGTTTCTACACTTTGCTGTATTGTACATATCCTATTACACCAGTCAATTACATAACAGGTCACACCATTGACTCATAGTTGCCTTCTGGGAGAAACAAATGACAGCAGTAATGGAATGGGTTTGTTATTTATGCAAATCATGCCTGAAGCCCTGCCCCTGCCTAATCAAAACTGCCATTCATATGGTTACTAAGGATAGGGCGGGACTTAATGTCACCAAGCCCTGCCCTTCCTTAGTAACGCTTGGGACTTGAGGCTGTGATTCCTGGTATTCTGAGAGCAATGACTTAATTTCGGGAGAATCGGCAATTGTGCATTAACTTTGCATTGTTAACTTGTTAGACATCCACCATGTCCCCCAAATATTTATAAAATAAACACTTTATTCATAATAATATAATAGTTATGAGTAAAGTTTATATATTGTACATTTTTAGGGCACAGTGGAAGGTGGAGTGTGAACCTAAGTGATCTTCCTTCTTTCCATTGAACATTATGGATGCATCACCTAATAAGAAATAAGAAATAAGTTTTAAAACACACTTTTACCCTTCTCCATTGTCTTCCAAGAGCAAAAGTGTGGTGAATATTATAAAAACCCATAGAGAACTCTGATCCCTATGGTAAGATGCACAGACCAAAATGGAAGACTGAATAGTTTTAATTAAATGTTAATATTCTTCTTTTCATGCATGCTCTGCTGAGAATGCAACAGAGAGAAGGAATTTTAGATTTATGTAAATAAGCCCTAAAAATCTGATACAACCCCATTGTCCCAGGTGCACAGAATCGGAATAGGCAATAGAAAAAAAACATATATGCTAAAATACTAGAAGAAATGCTCAAGACATTCTAGTCAATTTGCAAATTCTGCACAATTTTCCATGTTAAAGGTGGCAATTTAACTTGTGGTGGTGCAAAAAAAAAGTAAAAGAATGAACACCAAGAGCAATACAAAGATACAAAATAAGAGTAACAGTAAATTGAATAAAATTATAATATGAAAACATAATTTCAAATTAATTAATAACTTAATAACAACAGCCAATTTATGCACGCATAAGTCTGGCTGTGGGAACGCACTGTGCATGCGCGCAGCAGATGTTACTTATCATAACTGATCGTACGTACATAATGGGGCTGATCCAGAGCTGGAAAGCCGATCTACGCATGCGCTGGGCAGATGTTTAGACTAAAAAGGAGTAAACTACCGAGAGAAAGAGAGGTGATAATTGCAATAGTGCAGTAAGTCCAACATCAGCTCAAGCCCACAACCAGGGATTGCCAGCCCTGTACAAAAGACAAAAGGAACAAAAGATGAGGGCAAGCCAGTGTAGAAACTAAAAAGTATCAAATACAAATCCCAGTTTGCAAAACATACAAATATTTATTAAAACAAATTAAAATATAACATGATATGAGAGATGTGTATTCTCCTGTTTAAATCACAAAATTGGCAAATATGAAAGTTACAACTGCAACTACCCTGCAGGGTTTTGTTAATTTGCGATAAAATGTAGCACGTTCACAAAAAAGAAACCGTATAGGCAAAAATACTCCAACTTAGCTGAGACAATGAACTCTTATAGTAAAAAAGACCTTTTGGGTGGGGACAAGTCCCAATGTTGCAGTCAGAAATAGACTCAGACTGTAAATATATATATATATATATATATATATATATATATATACATCCAAAGGTTCCACACCAGACTTTTATACTGTAGAATGCAGGGAACGGCTGTATAAGGACCAAAGCCTTATTGTAGAAGGTGCAGAAAAATGGCCCAGTGGCATACTTGAGCTATATGTTAAGTCCCAATATCACCGTGGAGTTAATTACTCACCATCGCCCGTGTAATTAGTGAAATTCACTGTTTGGCAGATGGGCTCAGAGTCGGTAAGTAAAAGTGTCTCTTCTGTCCGTGGCCTGCGCGGTGATGGAAAAAGGAGTCCTGGCTGTGATGATAGCCGAATACTGGCTCCTGTGTAGATGGTATGCGCTTGTGAGCGGGCCAACAGGGTAAGACAGATAGAGAGATCCTAGCTGTACGGGTCCTCAATTAGAGTGACAGATTCGAACAGCGTGTGCAGGCAGGTGAGCGCTCCTACGGGAGCAAGAGCAGTCGTTACTGCAGTCAGGTGTGTTAAAGAGTCCAGGCGTCAATTAACATCCAGGCTATGCAAGTAGAAGCAAGTTTTTGCAAGTGAGATGGTATAAAGTGCACTTTGGAGAATGAACGCTATCCAGCAATAGAAACCTTAACGCGTTTCACTGTATAGGCTCACAGTTTCATCAGAAGGGTCCCGGCGTAACTATGGCTACGCTCGATGGTAGATCGGGCGTCCGTAGCACCAGCGTAGTAACGCCGGAGGGGGCGTCCCCCAGCGTTACTACGCTGTAGTTAGTGTAGGGAGGTGGGGGGAGGGAGGGTAATGAGGCTAGGAGGGCGGCGTTATCTTAACAACGCCGCCGTCCCAGCGTAGTTACCCTTGCTTATGTCGGCTGAAGTTAAGATAGCCTTCAGCCGGCATAAGTGAGGGTAAGTGCGCTGGGGGCAGGGGGAGTGTCAGGGGGAGTCCACAATGTAACGCTGAGCGTTAGTATGCTCAGCGCTACATCGTAGCTCTGGATCAGGCCCAACATCCCTAAACAAGCCGAATATATGAATTGTGGGTAGGGGGGGGGGCATTTAAATTGTACAGTATGGGCTGGCTTACGCACGACAAAATGATATGCACGACCATAGATACGCATAAAAAAGTTAAGGTAGAGTTCTGAACACATAAGTCAACTAAGTTATGTACGGAAGAGGGGAGTGCATTAGCATTAGTAGAGCATGACTTGGGTATGCTTGTGTACATAAATCATAAGTCTGGATCAGGCCCAATGTTAGCAAATTGAAAAAAAATTGTGAATTTTTAACCAATCATTTATTGTGCTTTGTCATAAACTAAACTATGATCGTTAATGGTTGCCATATAGTAATAGATGAACCTTATATCATCTTCTCTAGAGATGTCTCAATCTTTATTCCTCTCTCTCTCTCTGCTCATGTGCACTCTTCTCCTCTTCTTGACCTCACACTGTCTCAATGGGAATCTGTGTTGTTAGGAGGATTGTTGTAGACATTTTTGCTTTCTCAGGAGCTGAAGGCTTTTTAAACCAATGATAGGGCCCCTCTAAGCTTTATAAAGCTGGCCATACACTGGAGCAATTATCCCCGATCATCCAATGTGGTCGGACAAATAACACTCTAGTTAGTGAATAAGATCAATTTTTTAAACGCCAGATAATTAATTGCACCAGAAACACTCTGGTACGATTATTTGGTCTTTTGGCATGTTTGATTTAAATTGAGCGCTAGCACATGAAAAGTTAAGGGAGCTAATCAACTTACTGATTGGCTCACTATTCTTTAAATTCCTCCCTCTTCTGCTAGGATTATCGGTCCCAGCAGGAGAGGTGTATGGTGCCGATAACATGACCTTTCCCTGGTGGGAAATAATCCCATTTATCGGGACACCCCATGCTGGGATCGATAATCATCTCAGTGTATAGACAGCTTCAGTCTTGTAGCAATCTTAACACATGCTGAATCATCAGCCAACTCCAGACCAGACTATATACACAATCCTACAACAGACCATTGACTGGATTCAGAATAATACTGATAGCTGCATTAAGCATGGCACATACATTCGCATTCACAGTATGTGGACTTACACATCGGAAGTTAATCAATGCTACGTGCGAATGTGTAAGTATATCTGAAGCCTTGAACTGTAGTGCACACATTAACATAACATGGTTTGATTACAAATAATAATGCAGTCAGACAAATAACTCTGGCCAGGAGGTGGAAGGATATCAGAAGCTGTTGTCAGTCTCCGGTCAGAAACTCTGACTTCCGAAATAGGGACATCCGAAAGTTCCTTTTCGGATGTCCCTATTTCGAATACCACACAGTTTAGAATTCTTGTTTTAGAATGGGTCAGTATGCTAATCGGCATCTCACCCATTCTTATTCAGAAATATCGCTGCTGATATCCCACCACTGCGCTGCTACTGCCAGACCACCCGACCGCAGGGAAAGGTGAGTAACCTCTCCAGGGTGCGGGGGAGGGAGGGTTAGGGTCAGGCTGCAGGGGAGGAAGGGTTAGGGTCAGGCTGATGGAGAGGGATGGTTAGGGTCAGGCTGAGGCAGAGGGATGGATAGGGTCAGGCTGTGGGAGATGGTGGGTTAGGGTCAGGCTGTCAGGAAGGGAGGGTAAAGGTTAGGCTGCGGGGAAGGGAAGGTTAGGATAGTGAGAGGGTAGGGTTAGGGTTAGAATTAGGGGAAGGAGTGGGGGGACTATTTTCTCTTAAGTTTTCTGAGCACCGAAAGCTCAGTGCTCCATGGATCGATTGCTATGCCTCCTCGAGGCATATGCGAACTGGCTGGGAGAAAACGGCCCTATCAAAATAGGGCCGTTTTAAGTGGAGACCCCCACCCATCGGAAGCTGGGGTCCTTAATATTGTAAACATGTCATAAGTTAAACTGATCAGATTCAAACAATTTTTGGATGTTTTATCGCCATTAGGAGAAAAAAAATTCTGGTTACACACTACAGTGATTATTGGTCTGATCACCCCATAATTGTACACTTGTAAATAGTGTTTACTGAAGTAAATAGTGTTCTTCTATATGGAGTATATTGCATTTCTTAGCAAATGTTAAAGAAAATGAGTGCCCTAAGCTTAAATGTATAAAATACACTGATAGTGTTTCAATTCCTTTCTCAGTCTTGTGTCTGTAAAGGCCACTAAACTTAAAACAGAAAATCCGATAGAAAGAGACATCAGATCATGTAACATGCTTTGTTATCTGGCTGAATGTCAGCTTTTGTTCTCTGTAATAATTCATTTAATGCTCCTACTGACTCAGTAGTGTGACAGACTAGAATGTTTCTAAACACATTGTTAACCCATAGCTGCCTTTCCCAGATGGATTATAGATTCCTATTCTAGGACCTCACTGATTCCTGGAAGAGCAACCAAACCAAGTAGAAAGAGGACAAGCATGTTCTGTAATAATACATAGTAATTGGACCCTGTCCACTTCATTGTTCCTGGTTGTGATGACTGACATATTGTCAATGTCCAACTACCTTACAACATAAAGATAGTATTTTAAATGCACTAAAGTCTATATTTATAAAAGAAGATTATTTGTTGGCGAATCACACCCCTGCACCAATTGGGATAAAACCAGGTGCAAGGTGGTCCAGTTTGATGCTGGCCAGGTTTAAGGAGGCGTTAGGGTCCCGGTCAGACCTCCTATTGGTGTTTGCTATAAAGAACTTTAACACGAGGAGCCTTTTCTGAGCCTTCCACTGAATGGATATGGCAGTTAGCAGTGGTGAGTATGGCACTATCTACCTGTCATCAATCACATCCCGATTTAGAAAGGGCTGTTCCGATTTGCAAGCCGCAAAGGGACCGGCGCTTATGTTAAATAGGGAGTGGTTTAAACAAATAAGGTCAGTTTTGGGCGAAGATTGGCTTGAAAGATGTATCTTAAACTCAGCGACATTAACAATGTAAAGGTGATTATAAAACTGAAAGGAAAGGCAAGCTGGGGGTTAGGCTACTAGGCAGCCACCTCGTGTGTGTGTGTGTGTGTGTGTGTGTGTGATGGAAGAGCTGCTAAGTTGCTAATTATTTTTAAAATGTTGACATCCAACTCATTGATAACATAATAATTTGAAGATTTAAAGCAGGGCAACACCAAGTAAAGTAAAGGTAATCCCCCACTATGGATCACATACAGACTTCGGGGTAGATCCAGAACTCTGCTTGCAATCCATTTACAAGCATAGCGTATTAACGCAAGCGTGCCTTCTATACACTCCCCTTGGCACTCCCCCCTGCATCTACGTACTTTGGCCTCTTTATGCTTTCTGAACCCTACTGTAACTTTTGGCAACGTAACCACTCTGATCCGCTCACGCACGTATAGGCTGTCTGTAGTTACGCCCCTAAGCACGCCCATACTGTACTATTTAAATGCCAAAATCTGCCTTTGAAGCGTAATTTCGTGTGTCATAAGGCTGGCACACCCCCTCAAACGTATTTACGCAACTGATACGTGAAAGGCCCTTACCCTCAGAGTTACGGCATATTACGTAGCGTAGCATCTGTCGTGCGCATGCTCAGTACATACCAAATCCCGTTTTTACGTCTCTGCCAGGAGTAAATACACGGAAATGTTGTTCTGGATCTGCCCCTTCGTTTTTACTTTAATTTCCATGCATTGTTATCAATTGTTTATGTTTACTCAATATTCATATTATGTCTATACTTGGTAATAGCTTCAGACACAGGGGCCAGGATGAGCTCACAAGTGGATGTGTCTATGAATAGTATAAGAATGCCGGCGGACTGCGGATTTATCCAGATTTCCAAACTGCCGCCATTTAATGAATGCATGAGTCAGAACAGAAAGTTAAATTATGGGTATTGGAAGTCTGTTAATGCAGGGAGAGTGGTTAGCAGAGTGCTTGCATGTATGTCTCGAAATGGCAGACCTGTGATTATGGATCCAACCACATCTGATTATGGCAGATCCACATGCATTGAAAGCAGAAGTCTGGATCCAGTAATACGTTATTTATTTAAGACATTAAACTTAACTATATTTGAGGATTAAGGCCCGGATTCACAACACCGTACGTGTTGCACATACGGTCTTAAAATACCGATTGTAGCTACTACGTATGCCTAGTAACTATTTTATGTAATCTACATATAGTTTTGTTATGTAGATTGCATATATGCGGTCTATAAAGACCGCATGTACGCAATCTACGTAACAAAACGATTAAATAAAATAGTTACTACGCATGCGTAGTAGCTACTATCAGTATTTTAAGACCGTATGTAGAACACATATACGGTGTTGTGAATCCAGACCATAGTCTCATGAGGATAAATCCCATTGGTCACCAAGTATTATTTCCATAGCACCAAGTTGAAACTTATTTTAAGTGGATATTTTCAAAGCCTAAAAACTAGGCATACATGTTGAAAATACTCGTCTTTTATTCTTCTTCTTTCTTCTTCATTCTTCCTTCTTTCTACTTTTCTTTTCTTTTTTTTACTTCTTTTTTTCTTCATCTTCATCTTCTTTCTTTTTTCTCTTCTTTGTTCTTTTTTTTTCTTTTTCTTCTTTCTTCTTCTTTTCCCATATTACATAGGGTTTTACAATTTTAAACAACAGCCTGGCTAGGTAAGAGGGCCTTGCTCGCAAGATTACACTCTATAGGTCATTGCTGGGCTGCACTTTTCTGGCTTGTTGATATGCATTTTAATAGAACTGCAATAGAAAATCTGAAACACATAATCAAAGTCTTTTATGATCTTGTTTCATATCTGATTAAGATTTGTTATATTGCTGGTATGTCTGGGTAACTCCTGAAATAAGGGTTTGACAATCTCAATTGGGGACTAGCTAGCAAAATATTTTTGAACTAACTGCTAGAAAACTATAGTTTTCATAATTTTTTTTAAGTAAAACAGTTTTATTAAATATTACTAAATTGTGAGAAGCAGAGATATCGGTTGTATTTGTCTCTGCCTCCTCTTTTCTTTCAGTTGCAATCGCCATGGAGACTGCCATTAAGCTTCTACCTCTCTTTCCTCATTTCCATGCACACCCCTTCCCGTCCTCTCTGTTCTGCTAAGCACCGCTGTCTGACCTCCCTACTGATCACCACATCACATGCCCGTGTCCGAGATTTCTCCCGTGCTGCACCTCTGCACTAGAATGATCTCCCTTCTTCAGTTAGACTCTGTCCCATATTGCAGGTCTTGAAGCGCTCACTTAAATCGAACCTGTTCAGGCTAGCCTACCCCTCCTCCACTTAACATCCTCACTGCATCCTACATCTATCCCTTTTTCTCCTTCCTTCCCCCTTTCCAATGTTCACACCAGCAGTCCACTTCCTTCCCCCTCCTTATGTCTTCTGTAAGTTCATCCCTCCTACTTAGTGTTTTAGTTCACATGAGCAGGGCCATCCATCCTAGGGGTGTGCCCTCCTCTACCACTTACCCCTCACTTCGTACCCTCTTATCCCATTTTGGCTACCCTTTTACCCTGTTCCAACCTGGTAGGTCCCGCTCAATCTCTCACTGCGATCTATCCCCTCCTCCCTGATCTTCCAAGCTTGACACCTCACATTTAACTTGCTGTCTGTGCTTGCTTCACTTTATTGTATTTTTGTAATATTTTTATATTGTATTTTATTATGTACTATGCTGCCCATCCCTGCCCTGTATGTCTATACTGTATTTTGTTGTATTTTGTATGGCACAACAGACAGCTTGTGGCGCCTTATAAATAATAATAATAATAATAATAATCTAATTCCTTCTATTTTCCCTTTTCCACCTTACTTAACCATGTATGTTTAAAAAAAATATATTCCTAATTCCTCTTGAGCTGGTGTGAGATACTTTACCCTCTATATCTCAAGGATATTAATTATATAACTGAATGTATAGTAATGCTAGTATAATAACCATGTATGTTTAAAAAAATATATTCCTAATTCCTCTTGAGCTGGTGTGAGATACTTTACCCTCTATATCTCAAGGATATTAATTATATAACTGAATGTATAGTAATGCTAGTATAAATCACACTAATATTTTTCTTTAATATAACCAAAAGGAATAGGAATGTAAAGGTATATAAATATATACAGTGTGTATATATTCATTCCATATGCATAATATATGATAGTAAAAATGCTTGCATTAGATCTATTTTATATTGCTATATACAGAGAAACATTATTATTCGCAAGATTTTAGTTTTCCCAAGAAACCAGTTTTCCTTCTTTCCTTTTTATTTTTTTATTTTTTTATTTTTTCCTCTCTCTCCCTTATGTGATGCTGATTTTCTCATTTATCTACCACTGAGGTATGGATCAATAATGTTCTATTGCAAGCCTGTGTTTATAAAAGGTTTACAAAGCCACGTGTCCTATTTTAATGCCTACTTCTGCTTGTTGAATAAAGAAGTAGTCTCTTTGGTGCATGTAGTCGATGTGGATTTTGTATTGATTCCAGGGGGTGCAAGGCACAGCTACAGAGCTAACTTGTGGTCCTAAAAATAGGACAGCTCATTAAAATTGATCATTGCACTGAAAGGGTCTAATTTTTTTTATTCTCTTAAATGTATATTTATTTTACTGTTACAGTGCTGTCAAGTTTTAAAGATTTCTTTCATCATGCTTTTTATGCCTTTTAAAATATTGTGTGAGCAAAATGTCTTAAAACAGCCATCACTTCCTTAGCAGTCATTGTGAAAGACAAGCATGGTACACATTTAAAGCTTTCAATATATTTTTTTAAAGTATGTTCTTAACTACTGTATAAAAAGAACAATTCATTGTGTGAGTTTTGCCCTGTAGAGTACCCCGAATGGTACTAAAATGGTTGAAAGAACCATTTATAGGTTGTCTATTATTTATACAAGTAACCCAACCTATTGGGCTTAAAAATTAATTTGAGTTTATTATGGTACCAACTAACAAACATGCACGTGCACACACATCAGATGAGCAATAAATCCATAGCTCCCATCGCTTCTGAAATATGCATGTGATTTTGTTTGCAAATGGTAGAAAAAATGCCGGATTAAAGTAATCTCAATTTATAAACTGAAGATCTGAACTGTATGTGAATAAGAGGTGTGGAATAATTTACTTAACAGAAATAAGTTTCTGCCTTCATCACTATCCTCTATCCCCTTTCTCCATAAAACAAAATGTGCCAGCTTGTGCCTGTATTCCTGTCAAAGCAAAGCAAAGTCTCTTGGGGCCTGATATTAAGCTGCGGGTTTGGAAAAGATTCTAGCCAATCAGATTCTAGATCTTATTTAACTATTACATACTACAGAATGTCAGCTAGAATCTGATTGGTTGCTATGGGCAACATCTCCAATTTTCCAAACCCTCAGCTTAGTAAATCTGGCCCCTTATACAATTGCTTGTCTTTTACTCAAGCTCATTCCCAAAAAGAGTTGTGCTTCCGTTCACCGTTCATGGCAAGGGGGAATACTGAGCTAGGAACAATCGTGCTTGCAAAAAGTCTCTGCAGAGGAGTGATGTGGAAATTATTTGCTAATCAGTGATCCCAGAGTACATGAAAGAGTTCTAGCAAAACTACTAATAAGGGAGTGGCAAATAGACCCTCCATGCACCACATATGGAGCTTGCTTGACCATCAACACCTTCCACGCACTCTACAATTGCACATTCTGCTCCAAGCAGGGATGGGGGGGGATCCAAAACTGTGGCAGCTGTATTCATACACTCCAGGGTTCATGTATTTAAGTTACTGGTAGCCTCTGTTACAGGATTCAGACTGCAATAATTAACAAATATCCCTCCACTCCCCATCTTCAGACTGATTTTTAACTATAACAGGAGGAACACTGCATTCTTCTTGTCCTCTTAAGGTATTAAAGTATAGCAGTAAGCTGGGTTTGTCTATTCAGGGCAACCTGTCTCTCAGGTCAGTTTTAAACTCAGCTGCCTTAGGCTGGGTCATCTTGATTTAAAAGACGAAATACACGGAGGTGTCCTTTTAGTGCCTCAGGTTAAAAATGGCAGTCAGCGTTTAAGTATGAAAGTATGGCTGGTTTGCAATTGATTTATTTAATTTAATGTGAGAGATATGAGAGATTTTGAGAGATACAATACAACTTTAAATCTTATTTAAGTATTCAGTGGCAAAGAAAATAAAAAAATAATAATGAAAAGCAATGCACATACATGTTACATGTCATAATAATAAAAATTCGACCTTCTGATTAATGCTAAGCAAGATTTTGGCATTCCCATGATGTGTTAATGATACTCCTGCAACATTGTTTGATTAACTAATTGGGAAATGGAAAATGTGTTGTGTAT
>WWET01000038.1:670214-684504 GCA_011038615.1 Limnodynastes dumerilii | reverse complement strand
TGTGTGTGTGTGTGTGTATATACAGTATATATTGTATATGTGTGTGTGTATATACAGTATATATTGTATATGTGTGTGTGTGTATATATAGTATATATTGTATATGTGTGTGTGTGTGTGTGTGTGTGTGTGTATATACAGTATATATTGTATATATGTGTGTGTGTGTGTGTGTGTGTGTGTGTGTATATATATATATATATATATATATATATATTGCTATATTTGTGTAATACAAAGGAATATAACAACAATATACAACCTTATGTTTTTTTTTTATCTAATTCTTCCTACTTGGTGTGGATTCCGATTCTTAAAATTGCAATACCTCTGGGAATCAATTTAAAATAGTGTCCTTGTTTTATAATCTGCGGTATATGCCATTTTATAGGAGTTAATAGCATGATGATGGAAAGATCAGGGCACCTGCACTGTATTGCTTACCGATTCCCCAGAGGTCTGTTTTCTTCTACTACAGCATAAATGTGTCCTCTTCAGCACTGCTGAATGTAAAACTCAAAGCGATAAGGAAGTGACAGGTTTAATAGATTTCATAGGAAATAGAAAGCAGAGATATCACTCCAGTAATATCAAGACTGTACAACGCAAACTGAATAATTCTGGGGTTTTACAAAATAGTTCTCCCTCACTCAGTCTGTTTTCCTCATCTCTCTGTCTCTCTCTCTCTGTCTCTCTCTCTGTCTCTCTCTCTCTCTCTCTCGCTCTCATTTCTTTATCTTTCTCTATTTCTTCTCTAATCTTTCGTCTTTCTCTTTTCCTCTTTTTTCTCTGTCCTTCTCTTTCTACTTCTAATTCTCTCCTCCTCTTGTCTGCTTAAATTTCATATGACTTAGACATAAGATAAAAATGACATTTGTGTAACGTTTGTAAAAGAATAACATTTTAATGAGCACTTTTGAAGACACTGGTCCCGATTCACAGTTAAGTAGTTTTCGTCTTACGTACGTTGTTTTAAGAATTGAGCTACTACACATGCAAAGTAGCTTAATTACGCTATCTACGTACCAATTATGTATGTAGATTGCGTAAGCGCAGTCTTTAGATGATGTACCTAAGATATTTACCATCCACTGGTTGGTAAAGAAATTCCAGTCTTTGCATTTTTATCAGCCTTGTTTTCTAGACAGACAATGAATTGCTGCTCTTAGCCTGAAGTAGGTTTTGCCATCATATGTATGGTCTTGAAATCTGCTAATCACAGCATCCCATCTGATTACTGGCTTTATCCTCGTCGTTGTTAATATAATGTTTCCCGCACTCTATCTTTAAAGTGCATTTTTCCAGGACCTTTCTGGAGAACAAGAATGTTCATTACTGACATTTTAAAAAAAACACTGTTGGTGCTCATTGTTTCACATGTGAGTCTCTAAGGAGACCTGGAAAATACTGTTGGGTCATTGAGGACCAGGTTTGGGAAATGTTAATGCATACAAAAAAAATGTTGACTTCAGCATTCTCTGAGTGTTACTTTCAGTAGGCTTTCTAAACAATGATCTAACATGGTTATTCTTTTTTCTATGTCTTGTTAATATTTAGTGAACATGATAATATCATTTGTGATATCTACAAATGAAACCACCTCTATAAGTTGGTACTTGGCACCTGATTGCAGAAGCAGGAAATAGTTTTCTCTAGTAAGAAAAATGACATGGTGCCCCCTAGTGGGATTGTAGAGAAACTATTTCCTCCTATCTGAAAACTGGTGGCTCAGCATTACTTGTACTAAAACATAGAGTGCGATTTTGGCTAATGCTCTCCATGCTCTTGGTATTAAAGCTATGTTTATGTGGTAGAACCAGCTTAGCCTAATCAGTATATTTTAACTACTGGTTTTGTATAAATGGTGCTAGAGAGGACAATAAATAGGACAAAAGGACAATAGATATTAAAATAAATAGAAAACTAAATAGATGGATTTCCTGGTTTGTTTCAATTGATAGCTATCCTGAAACTTGATGGTAATGGGCTGGATCCAGACTTAAGTAAGTGCTTGGAATTAGTTACTCCTGGGCTAAACCATGTTGATTGCAGGGGAGTCATATTTTACCTGTTGCAAACAATATTAAAGTTGAGAGGTGATGTTTCCTTTCCCAATTCTAAATAACAGTGTGATAGTAAAGCTGGTCAGTATCTGTGTGCAGTAAGCAATTCAAAGATATATCCCAGCATGCAAAAAATACAATTAACTTGACTCCCCCTGCAATCAACATGGTTTAGTCCAGGAGTAACTAATTTCAAGCACTTTCTTAAGTCTGGATCAAGCCCAGTGTGTTTACAAATGGAGGTAAATGTGGGCATGTGTTTGATGGCACACTCCTTGTGAGGTCTTATAACAAATCACTTGGACAAAGGCAAAGATAGGTAAGAGGCCTTTAAATCTTCTCGTTGTCCTACCAAGTTGTACTTGCTGAAGATGACACCCTTGCATTTAGCATCTACTTTTGTTTCAGTTGATAGTCATGAAGCCATGCAGCAAAAATATAGAAATAAATGAACAAAACAATATTTTGCAAAGGTTGTAACAGTAGTTTTAGTAGTGCATGGCTGTTATAAAGGTCATAAAACTTAAGTACGGCTCTATAATATAGGGAAGAATGTCCAGGGTGTTCATATACGTGCAGGCTATGCAAGTAGTTTGATTGAACTGAAAGTGCAGCTATGGTATGTCGCATAATGTTTTTGCAGTATTACTTAAAGATCCATCATAGTTCCTCACCTGCTGAGGACTTTACTGCCGTAGGTAAAAGTGCCATAGCAGAAATATCATGGTAGGTTGTAATTATGATTGTGCTTCAAGAAGAAGGAACATAAAAAGAAATGGAATTGTGAGACATCTGGAATCTAATTATGCAAAAACATATGTTTACTCACTTGGGAAATAACAAGTTAATTGGAAATTAGTTAGGAAACCCTGAGAAAACAATTTGAGCTAAGTGTCTTGAAGTCCAGGTTAGATTTTATATTAAAACAGGTAAAAGCTTTAGAAATGTAAATATGAATATAGGACATGAGCAATTTTCATTTCACATAATTTAATAAAGGTCTTTAAAAATAGAGCAAGTGTGGTTAAGACTTCTATTTTTCTTCCATTAACAGACAACATAAAGCCAGGATTGTTCAGCACTACTTCACTTTTCATTCAAGCGATTTAGTTTGAGTGCTGTGTTTATGTATTTGGCAGAGCTATCCACAGGACTGTTCCAGTCTTCCCTTAATGCACCATGTTAATTTGGGGCTGAACTGTATCCAGGGCACCAGGATGTAAATGGTTGATGTCATTTTTCCTCTATCCATCTATTGAGCCTGACATTGGCTCAATATACTCAATGTACACAAGTTAAAGTTTGTTGGAGCAACATGGGGCTGGATCCAGACCTAGTTAAGTCCTAGGACTTAGTTACCCCTGGGCTAAACCATGTTGATTGCAGGGGAGTCATATTTGGCCTGCATCTGGTGCAAACAGTATTAGAGTTTAGGGTGTTTCCTGTCCCAAGTCTAAATAACAGTGTGATAGTAAAGCTGGTCAGTATCTGTGTGCAGTAAGCAATTCAGAGATATATCCCTGCATGCAAAGAATACAATTAACTTGACTCCCCCTGAAATCAACATGGTTTAGCCCAGGAGTAACTAAGTTCAAGCACTTAACTAGGTCTGGATCCAGCCCTTGGTGTGTTACCAAAACTGCATGCACATGGGGGGTGGCTTGCTTAAAGCAGTTCCTCATGGTGGGAGGGGGTAGTGTTTTACTTGGCAGCCATTATGTACAATCCTTATTTACACATTGGCCCCTATTTTACGTGTAACCTATGCTTAATTGTTAGGGTAGGGTCCTGTATATGGAAGCCATATGTGCAAGAGGAGTGTTCTTTTATTAGATGTATGCAAATTAGGATCATATGGTGATCATCCACTGCCAGTCACTATTATATCCGGATCCAGATCTTTGTGCACAGTTTACTACAGTATGTAAGTTACATACAATTAGCATAATAGGCCTGATCCAGAACAACGCTTCAGAGCGAATTTACGCGTGGCGGAGACGTAAAACCGCGTATTTGTAAGTACTGCGCATGCGCACCATAGAAAATACGCTCAATAGCGTAGTGTAATTGTGAACGTATGGGCCATTCACGTATGTGTCACGTAAATACTTACGTGTGGGCGTGCCAATTTTAATTAATTTCTCCTCATCCAGCTCACGTTAGTGATAGTAGTGGATAAGTGGTATCTAATATGGCTTTAAAGTAGCAATGACACAAATTTATTGATTGTATTTCTTTAAGCAGTAATAAAGTACCTTTTAAGCTTGCGTATTATTATTGAATTCGATTCATATTCCTAGTTGTTTACACATTATATCCTTTTTTAAAACTTTCTGGAGGACAAAGAAAAAGGTTTGTCATACACAGTCCATCTGCATCGTGGGCCATCATTATTCTGTTTTTTCCCCCGGTGCGCGCTGCACAATGACGTTGAGGTGACCTTGGGTCACGAAACGTCTTTGTGCAGTGTGTGACGTGAGGGAGACAGCCAGAGTCACAGCTGCGGGGGAGAAAGCCTGATACCGCCAGAGGGACCGCCGGAGAGACAGCAAAGGTAAGTTCAATGTTGCATCTCCTGTATAAGACGCACCCGATTTTTAGACCCATTTTTTGTCTAAAAAAGGTGTGTCTTAAAAAGGGGAAATACGATATTTATTTTCAAGGAGAAAGATGCTGCCATAAAATATGAATATTTTACAGTACAAGTAGCTAGTATGGTTACACCCTCTTCAGTTATAAATAATTATAAGGGGCTACATTCTGAGATGCGTTTGTTCAAAAGTACGCAATTATATGCACGCACATAGCAAGGCAACACCCACCAACACCCATGACCCTCCCCTCTCACGGCCGTGCAATCGTAGGCTTACACCTCCATAGAGCACCTCTAACTTTACATGTGTACATATGTGTGTATATGTGTGCCGTACGTGCGATTCTATGTAACCGCGCCCTCAAAGAATCATTTAAATGCCTCCCCCCACCTTCTTTCACGTAACTTTTCAGGTACGTATTTCAACCCTGCCCCTCCGTACATATGTCCCCAAGTGCGATTCAAATGTCCTTGCCTAAAGTACTTACGTGCGTATATTCTACGTAACTTACGTAAATAAAGTTACCAAGCATGCGTAGTTAAAATGTACCTAAAATTACGCACACAACTCCACGGATCTGTGAATACAGCCTAAAATGTGTAAAATGACTTTTTGTGTATTTCTTAGACTTGGACTCTGTATGTACGGTATAATAGGATAATATAATGGCTCTTTCTTTTACATGAACCCTAACATAATAAAATATTTAATGGATTATTAAAAAAAAAAAAAAAAAATCATCTCTCCATACAAATGTTTAAGCGGCTTTAATATTTATATATTGCTGAATTAACGGATTTGCTGACAACAAGCTTTTCCAGTCCTCATTTTCTAATAATCAATTACTACCCTCTTCTTCTGCCCATGCAATTTGCATAATACTGTATTAAAGCTTTTATCATGCAAAACACAACATTTGTTTAGTGTAGACTATTAAGAGAGAATAAAGTGATTCTAAATGTTCCGTGCATCGCATATATTTATACTGTTTGGTTCTTCTGTATATTGCTTTTATCGAGACTTGAAAATATAAATCAATTCTTCCAGGAAGTATAATGAAAGTTACGACTAAAGTATGAAATGGTTCTTTTGGAGCAAGTTTAATTACCTAGCAATATGTATGTAAAATTATTTGTGCTATATTCAAGTGCTTGATGTTTCACTTTAGGGAGTGAAGGTACTCCCTGCCATAGGCATAACCACCATGTAGGTATGACTGCGGTGAGGTTACACTCTCCGGTATGAGAGTGTAATTGCCGAAAATGGGACTTCTGAAAGGTCCTATTCGAAAGTCCCATTTTTGAATACTTACCGCTTTCGCCTTTTTTTAGTGAATGGGTGAGTATGACGTTCGGCATACTTTACTCATTCCCTTTTGCAATTACCGTTGTCCTTCCGCCGTCTGCGATAATACTCCGCCGCTGCTCACCGGACCAGGAACAGGTGAGTAACCTATCTGTGCGGGTTAGGGTCAGGGTCAGGTTGCAGGGGAGGGAAGGTTAGGGTTAGGCTACAGGGGAGGGAAGGTTAGGGTTAGGCTGCGGTAGATGGAGGGTTATGGTCAGGCTGCAGGGGAGGGACGGTTAGGGTCAGGCTGCAGGGAAGGGTTAGGGTCTGGCTGCCAGGAAAGGAGGGTTAGGGTAGTGAAAGGGGAGGGTTAGGGTAGAATTAGGGAAGGGACTATTTCTACTTACAATTTAGCTGAATGGAGCTTTTTTATGCCTCATTGAGGCATAGCAATCGAAATCCCAGACAGTTCGCAACTGGACGACCATTCGGACCAAAGCCCCACACATGTTATGGTTGGGCCCAGTGTAGAAGGGTCCCATGACACCTGTAGAGCACATGATAGAGACTGGCAGCATAGACAGTGCTCAACACCCAGTCTATGAGTGCTCAGTGCTGATTATAAATAAATTGAGAAAAAGGGTTGCGCTCTGGGTATATCCCAACAAGGTTTTATTAAAAACTATTTGTATTAAAAAAAAAAACATAAGCACATGAAAATAAAATTGTAAACATTTAAACACAATGCACAACACTTTTTAATACAAATTATGGGGCCCCTTCACTATAAAAGCCTGTCGACGAGACTTATATTTTGATGAGGAAACCCAATGTAATGCCACTTTAAGAAAGATGATCATAATAATGCTTGATCCTGAATGTTGATATGAAACAGTGTCTGTACACAGATGGTATGTATAAATTGGTATGAATCTTCAAGTGTAGCCTATATGTTCACTTATTTTGAATGACATACGGAGTCCATAGAAATAGGAACAGACTGATATCAGTGGTATAGCTGTAATATAACGATTTGATGTAATTCCACTTCCACACTTATCTCATTATCTATACCATGCAGTCCTACACCAATGGGCAGAAAACCGCAGTTTGTATAAATAATGATGGAAAAAGATACAGTCTTACCACAATTGTGGCTTTGTTGATTGTAATCCACCTGCAATGTTCTCCACCTGGATATAGTGCATATATCTGTACTTACAGGATTCCACGACTGTAATGTGTGCGAGGAGTAGAGCTATTAATCAGCCTGGAGTTTTGTTTCCCGTGGTGTATGAAGATAAACAGCCTTCCTTTCGAACGCCTCTTTGCAGTATTAGCAACCTCGAGAGGGTAATATTACCGTTATGGTGCCTGATGGTTGTGCAGGAGGCTCTGCTGCCGGACGCTGTAGTCCTCTACTATCAGCTCTGTTTAAACGGACCAGGAGAAGCTGATAGCACTGCGGCGTCCAGCCAATCATATTCTAGCTGACATTCTCTTGTATGTAGTGAGATCTAGACTGTGATTGGTTGCTGTGGGCAACATCTTCACTTTTCCAAACCCTCAGCTTAGTAAATCTTGCCCCAGATTAGATGGGGGCAAAAAGAGAGGTTTGGCAGTTGCCAAAAAACAAGCAAAAACAAGCAGTAGAGCACTACACACCTCTTCTGTTTTGGCAAAAATTTACTGAACACTTTAAAAATACCAACCTCAAACCACTACTGATGCCTAACCCACTCGTCAAAGGCTCTCTGCTATCACAAATCCTAGCCTGCCCATTCCTTTCCCACAGCTTAGTAAGCTGGAGATGGGAACAATTGCCCACTTACACACACAAAGTGGGCTGAATGGACTGGAGGGAGCATGCGCCCTCCAGATGTTATGTTAATTTTAACTAATGTAACAACCATAGCACGGACTTAGTTCCATATGATGGCTTTTAGGATCAAATGGGCTGTGCTTCCCCTCCACCCACTAAGGTGGGCGGGGGGAAGCATGTTAATTGTACAGTGTGGGTGTCACTACCCACATACGAGCGGATCAGCTGCCTTATGGCAGTGTAAGTCACACTTGTTGCGCGCGAAAGAGAGAGATATGGGGAAGTTCACTCACCTCTCTAGTACGGATGGACAGATTCCCACCTGGAACACGTGCGGGGGTCTAGATCTGGTCCCTGGTCTATATTTTGAAAAATACAATTTAATAATATTTAAAATAAATAAAATGTCAAAATGAAATAAATAAACTAATCTGTTATTTAACACTATATTCAGTTTTCTGTGTCTTTCTTTCTGACCAAAAGGATAGGTTTGGGGGTGTCTTGGGTACTGTTTGAGTAAATATCATTGCGTTTATTTAGGATTCCAAATTCTAAAATACTTGAAATATTGAATAGTTGCTTAGAATGAAAATGAAAAAAAAAAATCAATAAAATAACAATAATTCATTAAGCAGCTTGCTGATGTTTCACATATATTGTGCTGTTAATGAGCATTTCTGGTATTTAAAGAAATCTAAATAAAACACATCCCCAGTTATGCCCTTTGGATACATGTATCTGCCTTACAGATGCATTTCCAAACACATTCTCTAGTATATACTTATTTAACAATATTTTTGCACTATACCTTTTTTTTTTTTAAATGACTATTAATGCTTAGTATGTTTATCTGTGGTGATATATTAATAAATCCAATCTAAAACATTCCAGGTATAGGGGGGGGGATATAATTGTTTTGATACTTTCATCCATCCAAGACTTCTAATTATCAGTTTTTAAACATAAGTAGAGTCACAATGTCCTTTTATGTTGCTGCATATAAATATCTTTGTTTTGTGTATAGCAGTGACACTGAATGCATTATTATTATTAGTTAATTGTTTTTGTGTGCATGTTACTATTTATTAGTTAATAAGATTGAAGGACACTAAATTTAAAATTAAAGGACAAATTTTCCTTTTTTTTTTTTTTTTTTTTTTAAATCATGGTTGGTTTTTTTCTAAAATAGAGATTTATACCCAAAAACAGATGAGACTATAGTCCTTATTCAGTTACATAGTTTTCGTCTTAAGACCGTGCTTACGCCATCTACGTACAGAAATGGTACGTAGATAGCGTAATTAAGCCAGTACGCATGCGTAGTAGCTCAATTCTTAAAACAACGTACATAAGACGAATACTACAGAACTGTGAATCCGGATCTATATTTTCAAAAATATAGATAACTGTTTCAGCAAGAAAAGCTCCAATCAGCAACCCTCTGTCTAGTTACCATAAGAAATGTGAACATCTTGAAATAATCTTAATATATATATCGTACGTAGGCCCCTAAATGAACTCTATTTATAGCATACCATGGGAGTTTTAGGCAATTGGCAAGATAAGTGTGGCTCCAACTTACAATTCTATCAACTCATAAAAATGTTAGCATGAAAAAGAAATAAAGGTAGAACATTGCCTTTTAAATGGGCACAGACTTATAAAAAGTGGAATGCAATTTCAATTAACTGTAATTCTTATTGTTTTGCCTCAAATGTAACAGTACAAATAAAGTAATTCACCAAGGTGTACTAGAATTAGAGGCAGCGTTTCATGAATTTCTTTATAGATATTACTTGCGCAATGTGGTTGCAATAACACATTTTATGTGCTGACTTCTCTCTTTAGTTTAATAGGGTTCTAAGCTCAAAGAATAAACTGTGAAAATCCAAAGTTTTCTCTGTAGAGTTAGCGTCCACTGAGCAATTTTCTTGCCATTCCAGTGCCTTGTTTTCTTTTCTCTCCCTCATAAATATATAGTCCGATTATAGTGTATTCGTTTCCACCAGTGTATATCTGACAGTAACTAATTTACAGAGGTGATGTATGTGTATTTGTAGGCGTTTTTGTATTATTTTAATTGTGGTGTTTTGCTAGAGATTTCACAATGGCTGGGTGAGTCTTTTGATCAAGTAAATTTTTTGCTAATTTTTACGGGACTGTAATGGAAAATAAATGATAAACAAAAATCAAAGCTTACATTACAGGAGTTGTTTCACAAGAGTTTAAAATGTAGATATTTGTAAATCAGGGTTGTCGACTTTTAAAAGCTTCCCTCCGGGAGATCCCAGAGGGAAGCTATTGATGCATGCATGGGGCGGGGCTTAATGATGCAATATATGCAAATCATGTCATTAAGCCCCCATCCCCTAAGTAATACTTACCCGTTTTTAGCTGTGATAGGGTTCGGGATGGGGCTTGATGGTGCAAATTGCGTCATCAAGTCCATCACTGTCCCTAGCAATGATAGTATACTATTGTTGCTAGGCAGGGGGGCAGGACTTGAGGTCATGGGGCCTGATCCAGCCCTACGCTCGCCGTCGCTAGGACGGCGGGTGTAAGTGTAAGTTCGGCTGAAAAGCCGATCTGCGCATGCACCGGGCAGATGTTGCCCGGCGTCGCTAGGGAAACGCCCGATCGAGGATCGGGCGTCCGTAGCAGCGCCGTAGGGATGCTGGAGGGGACGTCCCCCAGCGTCCCTACCTTCAGGTTAGAGTAGGTGGGCGGGGGGAGCTAGTTTAATGAGGGTGGGAATGCGGGCTAGGCGGCCATATGCTCCTGTGCGAGCGTATGGCCCCTTCCTTACGCCGGCTGAAGTTAGGGTAGCCTTCAGCCAGCATAAGGAAGGGGCCATACGCCCGCACAGGGGGAGTGTGGGGGAAAGTGATCGCCGATACACTTTGCTTTAGTAAGCACAGCGCATCGGCGTAGGTCTGGATCAGGCCCATGGTTTCTATGAAACCACAGGCCTCAAGCCACTTGCGGGAGATTTGCGGCTCTGCCGGGATACCGGGAGAACTCCCCAAATTTCGAGAGTCTCCCGGACATTCCGGGATAGTCGACAACCCAGTTGTAAATCAGCAATTTAGCCCTCGTATTGCACAGTCATGGCTCCTCTTTCTCTCTATTTCCCCCCCTGTCTTTCCCCTCTCTCTTTCTCTCTCTCTCTCTTGTCCTCTCTCCCTCTCTTCTCTCACTCCTCTCTCTCTCTCTCTCTCCTCCCCCCTCCCCCCCTTTGTGGCACATCATTTTTTTTTATTATTATTAGCAATGGGATAGAGATACTGTATTCAACATATATTTCTATTTCTATATTCCTATACTGAAATTATCAGAATGCTGGAGGTGTCAGGGATTTAGAAGAAGACTCCAGGATCTGGGAATCTCCAGGAGACCTGGCAAATATGCACTAAAATAATTTAAGGGAATGTACAGACACCAATAAGCATTTCAAAATAAATTTCTTCATCTACTGCAGCATTTTCAGAATTTTGAGTATGAGTATGAGTTGTTTATCCCAGCCTTTCGCTATTCCTAATTCAAGAATACAGGCTCTGAATTAAATTATTATTGATATTCATTTGACTAGGGCTGTCACTATAGTTTGATACTTCTTAATTATCCCAAATGAGGAAGGACAGTCTTGATTTAGTAACACCAAGGTGTGTATTTAAGAACTGGAGTGAAGGGGGAGAGTTATATAGTTATGAGTTCCTGCTTGAAATGAGTTACAGTTTTGGAGGCCTGTGTTTGCACCAAATGCGTATTACTCATTATTTAATACATCATTAGAAATCAGAATGTTGACAGTGGCTGTGGGTGTGTGGGTGTATTGTTTATTACTTACTAAGCTCCGGATTCACAGTTACGTAATTTTTCGTCTTACGTACGTTGTTTTAAGAATTGAGGGCCGTATTCAGATATCCGTTTCCCGGCCAGTTCCGTGCGTTTCAACTGGACTTCAACTTAAGGACAGACCTGTGAATCGCACGTGGATACGTAAGTCCGGATATGCAACGGAAAAATACGTACAGGATAATTTAAATAAAAATGGGTGGGGTGGCATTTAAATGAAGGAAAGTAGTCACGATTATCAAGATATGCACAGACAGAGGACATATACACACAGAACTCCACGCGGAAAGTTACAGCTGGTCTATGGAGGCGTAAATCTCCGAAAGCACGGATTAGCAAGGGGAGTGACTGGGGTTTTGGTGGGTGTTCCTTACTCCGTCCGTGCGTTTATTTGCGGACCAATCGGGACACAGATCTCTGAATACGACCCTGAGCTACTACATATGCATAGGAGCTTATTTATGCTATCTATTCTTAAAACAAGACGAAAACTACCGTACTTAACTGTGAATCCGGACCTATGTCTTTAGAAATTGGGGGGGGGGTGTCTTATCCATTATTTATCACATTATTAGAAATACAATGTTGACAGTGATGTACCATAAATAGAAATCAGAATAATGTATGTGCGTGTATAAATACATAATTCATTACCAAAACAAATTATTGGGCATTATGTTAATGTTTTCAGACCCATCTTATTATTTAAAATACAGGTTTTCTAATAAAGCTATCTGCCTCCCTTCCCCTCAGGGCGAATTAAGTTTTTATCTAACAATGTCGAACACAGTTGTTGACTGTACAGATGTTGGAAGCTTCCAGAAGCATTGTCTGCTTTCATGAATTCAAAGTGACAATTCATTTGCCAATAAACACATATTTTCCTTCCGTGTGAACAGTACAAGTTTGTGACATGGGGATTGTGATCTTTGCAAACTTTATCACTTATCGCTGTCTAGAAAATATGTAAATTTTAGCTTATTATGCGCAGAAGTCATAGAATAGTTTTTATTGATAAAGCTGGAAATATTTAGTCGCATGCAATGCTCGTTTTTTACTAGTCTGGTTTTCCCTCTTGTCACTTATTATGTTAAAGCTTATGGAAATCTGTTACAAATGTACACAGACACCACATTTTGCATTCCTGGTTGCTCTTGGAAAAAAAGAAGAAAACAATGCAAGTTGTTTCTAAGTTTTTTTTGTTTTTTTTTAATCTAGTGCCTAAGGGTCTTCTCTTCTTCAAACCAGGACCTGAGTAACTGACAGCACTCACAAGTAGTACCCAGAGACTTGAAATGCTGATCATAGGAAAATACTCATTCATTTGTGACATTTGGGGTAGCCAGAAAATGACCACTATGTGAAAGGGATGACCCCCCCCCAGACCACATGGTAGCCATCTGGTAGTGTTCCTCCTGCCATAAAGCCTTTCTGTGCGTTCAGTAATGTCTTGTGTCCGGATTCACAGATCCGTATTTACGACGTGCGCATGTATCAAGGCAACACCCATGACACTCATCTCGGCCGGACGGGTTTTCGGTGACTTCCACCTCCATAGGGCACCCTTATCTCTACGTGTGTACTTACGCATATATGTTACATACGTACATGCGTATTTATCTAACCTTGCCCTCAAATGCCCATTTAAATGCTTCCCCTGCCCACTTTCACGTAATTTCTACCGTACGGAAAAAATCACGCCCCTCCATACATGTGTCCCTAAGTGCAATTCACAAGTCCATGCTTAAAGTACTTACGTGCGTAAATACTACGTCATTTGCGTGGAATAAGTTACTACACATGCGCAGTTAATCCACTCCTAAAAATACGCATGCAATCCGCCGCAAAAACGTATGTGTGAATACGGTCCTTGTACCCTAACAGTGGGGTGGGGTATGCCGAACTGGACAGAGAAGTACAAACATTCCCACTGCTCTAGAGTCCCCTCAAGCCACTCACCCCTTAATATGCTTAGTGCTCATCCCAATGCCCTCTTAAGCACTTACCTTATCCTTAAGGGGCCTGATCCAGAGGTAAGTTCATGCCAGATAGCGTGACATCTTTTGCCATGATTTTGTACTGAGTATGCTTAGAAACGAAACTATGCAAATGGTAACTATCCAAACCCTAGTGTAAATGGATATGCATAGGCTTGCATTCTGAAGTGTGTTCTATGGGCGTATATGGTTGGAGGCACAAAGTCAATGAACCTGAGATATGAACGTGGCCTTCCGTACGCACAAGGTATGCCGAAACATTTGCACTTACTAGGAGTCTTGTCTAAGTCCACAACTTATCTTAACAGTATGCAAAACTCAGTTTTTACAGTGACATTGTGCTCGCAAATACAATTAAAATTATAATATTAAATGTGCATCATTTACATAAAAAAGGAAAATATTTTTTATATAACTTTTTTTTCACATTTTGTTCATCATTTCTGATACATGTACAATATGCAAGGAACAGGTAAGGAAACAAGTGATACTTGCACCTAAATTTTCAATATAAAATCACAAACACACGTCTTCCTAGGACTATCTACAGAACTAATGATGGACTGGATTTACACTTAAGTGTGAAATAAGTAGGTGTGGATACGCATGATTCCGCACCTAACTGTCCGGGCCACTCCTGGAACCCGTGCCTGTTTTTAGGTCCCTACTCTT
>WWET01000038.1:650725-661935 GCA_011038615.1 Limnodynastes dumerilii | reverse complement strand
TGCACGGACGTATTTTGTCAAGATACGCTTCCCAAACCCTACCTTAACTTTTTCTCACGTAACCGCTGTCATACGCACACGTACGTATGGGCTGAACGAATTTACGCAGCTAAGCACGCCCATACTGTACGCTTTAAATACCACCCCGTGCCTATTTAACGTATTTCACACGTATTTTCGAGTAACGTAAAATTGGCACGCCCACACGTAAGTATTTACGTGACACATACGTGAATGGCCCATACGTTCACAATTACGCTACGTGAATATGCGTATTTTCTATGGTGCGCATGCGCAGTGCGTTCAAACTGCGATTTTACGTCTCCGCCACACGTAAATTCGCTTAGAAGCGTTGTTCTGGATCAGGCCCAATGTCATTTGTATCTGTTTTTGTTCCTAAAGTATTATTAACATCAATAGAATTAATTTCCAGTTATTTTTGACCCCCTCATTGCTAATACTATTTTTTCCACCCTGCACTCCCTTTTCCACCACTGTAGGCCTAAGGCTAAACTAATCGACAGAGCAGCAGCACGTGTCCGTTTTATTTAAATACTTGAGACATTTTTTTTAAAGCAAAAATAAAGGTCTTAGTTCAGTTTTTATCATTTAGTGATGCAACTGACCGGGCAAAGTAACTACAGTAACAGACACTGCTTATGAAACACACACAGTCTTCCCTTGACATATAAGAATGTCCAAGAATAGATTATATATATTTTTTTAAAGCAGAAAAAATGTACTCTTGTAGACAGTAAGTGCAGCTGGGACTCAAAAGCAAGAAGGAGAACCCTGTGCAGGTTGCTAGCTATCGTGTCTCTCACCTTATCCTTGAAAGTCATGCACAGTTTAAAAGGCTGCTATTTTTTCCAACAAAGCACAAAACAGCTTTGGGCAGCTAAGCTTGCAATCACAGTACTGTTTCTAACCTTATACTAAGTACTGTAAACTTGTAGAGTGCTACAACTTTGAAAAAAAAAATCTACGTCTCCTCAGTGAGGTATAGCGGTATTAGTCCTAACGTGGAGAGGCACGCTAATCCACAGTCATATTTTAAAGCCATATACAACTTATTGTTGCTTGGGAGGACTAATACCGCTATACCTCAGTGAGGCGATCTACCTGCAAGTTCTCTGATAAGTTTTTTTCTGACAGCGCTGAGTGATTTATGCTTGCTGATGCTTGTGATCAAAGCTGATAATGCTGGATGTGAACTGTTGAATTTCTGAAGATCCTTTAGGAACCCTTATAATATATACAACTTGACTTACGACTTATATTCATAACACAATAATTGATAACATAACTGACCGCTGGATATCAACTTAGTGTGGGAGTTTATGGTTGCTTTATATTTTATGAAATGTTTACTTAATAATAACAGCACATGAACCTTTTATTAGAGTTATCTAGGTCTAGTAGCCACTTTTGGAACTTAAAGCAATGCTGTTATATTTTGGCTATTAGTTGATTTTGGACCTGATTCACACTTAAGAAGCTTCAGCTGACTTAAGAAATAAGCTGCCATGCATGTGTAGTAGCTCATTTACTCAATCTATGTACCATTTAGTTATGCAGATTGACTATGCGCAGTCTTTAAAGACCGCACATAGAAACTTAAGCAGGAGGAGGCGTGCCAAGGCAGCCTCGGGGAGGACGTGGGTGGGGGAGGTATGTAGATTACCTGGGGAGGTATACAGATTAGCTGGGGAGGGTGGGAAGAGCCATTTCCTTCTTAAGAAGGTAGCCCAATGACACTCTTAAGTGCCATTAGGTACTTAAAAACGGCAGGTGGGTTCGGTGCAGGACAAGTGAGTTAGGTGCTGTTCTGTCCACACCTGTCTCACTCTTAAATCGGTCTTTTGACTTTAACATATACAAAAGAAGTTGTTGAATTTAATGGATGGATACATAATTATCTTTTTTTATATATATTTTGAGTGGGCATCAATCGTAATAGATCCGTACGTTCATACAAAATAAGTACGTTTTGCAAAATGAATAAATTTCGGAACGCTTGCGTGTTGTGAAAGCAACCTTATGCGTATATGTGACGGAAGTTAAACGTTCACACATATAATCGCACGTTTTCTGCATTACCACGCCTATTTTTTGCTATTTACATTCCGATTGACGCCTACTAATTAATAATCCGTCCGATCTTTTATGTTCATACGGATTTTTTGACGTGCGGAAATTACTTACGCATCTTTCCAATTACGCTTCATATCTCCATGGTCTGCACATGCGCTCTGAATAGAAATCACTCCACTGCGTAAGTTACCAGACGTTCTTCATTCTGAATCTGGTCCATGATCATCATCTCATTTTAAAACCAGTGGAAAATGAACGTCTTTGTTTGGTCGTCACAACCACACAGCCCCAAACAGAATGTCGGTGACACTGGGTTTGTAAAAGTGAAGCCCAGCACTGGAGAAACCAGATTTCTGTGAACAGAGGCTCTATAAATTGCTAAAAATTAGAGAGAGCAGAAAACAACAATTTTCTGTGTATTTTTGCTCTCTTTCCTTCATAAAATAAAATCACTCTTAATAAAGATCCATTTTCCTTTACACTCAACACAATAAACCTTTACAATGTATAACCATAAATGTTTCCAACTCTCCCTTGCTGGGCCCCAGTGAAACAAATTTTAAGGATTTGGTAGCTTCCAGAAGTGTGGGATAAATAATGGCACAGTCAAGTAGATTGATATCTTTATGTTATTTATATTTATTAGTTTGTGTGTATACTGCATTTTGGGTCAAGCACATTATTAGTGAGGACTTATATGAATGAGTGGTGTAGAACAATGTTCTGTTGCCATAGCAGCATAGTAGAGGGTCAATACTTTGACAAATTAATATGTTGGTAGAATGGCTGTCCAATGGCTCTATTGTTATGTTATATGTACATTAGCAGTCACTCTGTGACTTCCAATGAGTAAAATGCATTCTAGCCTTTAGTACGTCTTGATTATTTATATGAATTCAGAGTCAGACATGCAGTTATTTCTTTCACGTATTTTCGAGTAACGTAAAATTGGCACGCCCACACGTAAGTATTTACGTGACACATACGTGAATGGCCCATACGTTCACAATTACGCTACGTGAATATGCGTATTTTCTATGGTGCGCATGCGCAGTGCATTCTAAACTGCGATTTTACGTCTCCGCCACGCGTAAATTTGCTTCGAAGCGTTGTTCTGGATCAGGCCCAATGTCATTTGTATCGGTTTCTGTTCCTAAAGTATTATTAACATCAATAGAATTAATTTCCAGTTATTTTTGACCCCCTCATTGCTAATACTATTTTTTCCACCCTGCACTCCCTTTTCCACCACTGTAGGCCTAAGGCTAAACTAATCGACAGAGCAGCAGCACGTGTCCGTTTTATTTAAATACTTGAGACATTTTTTTTAAAGCAAAAATAAAGGTCTTAGTTCAGTTTTTATCATTTAGTGATGCAACTGACCGGGCAAAGTAACTACAGTAACAGACACTGCTTATGAAACACACACAGTCTTCCCTTGACATATAAGAATGTCCAAGAATAGATTATATATATTTTTTTAAAGCAGAAAAAATGTACTCTTGTAGACAGTAAGTGCAGCTGGGACTCAAAAGCAAGAAGGAGAACCCTGTGCAGGTTGCTAGCTATCGTGTCTCTCACCTTATCCTTGAAAGTCATGCACAGTTTAAAAGGCTGCTATTTTTTCCAACAAAGCACAAAACAGCTTTGGGCAGCTAAGCTTGCAATCACAGTACTGTTTCTAACCTTATACTAAGTACTGTAAACTTGTAGAGTGCTACAACTTTGAAAAAAAAAATCTACGTCTCCTCAGTGAGGTATAGCGGTATTAGTCCTAACGTGGAGAGGCACGCTAATCCACAGTCATATTTTAAAGCCATATACAACTTATTGTTGCTTGGGAGGACTAATACCGCTATACCTCAGTGAGGCGATCTACCTGCAAGTTCTCTGATAAGTTTTTTTCTGACAGCGCTGAGTGATTTATGCTTGCTGATGCTTGTGATCAAAGCTGATAATGCTGGATGTGAACTGTTGAATTTCTGAAGATCCTTTAGGAACCCTTATAATATATACAACTTGACTTACGACTTATATTCATAACACAATAATTGATAACATAACTGACCGCTGGATATCAACTTAGTGTGGGAGTTTATGGTTGCTTTATATTTTATGAAATGTTTACTTACTTAATAATAACAGCGCATGAACCTTTTATTAGAGTTATCTAGGTCCAGTAGCCACTTTTGGAACTTAAAGCAATGCTGTTATATTTTGACTATTAGTTGATTTTGGACCTGATTCACACTTAAGACGTTACTGTTCGTACGGATTTTTTGACGTGCGGAAATTACTTACGCATCTTTCCAATTACGCTTCATATCTCCATGGTCTGCACATGCGCTCTGAATAGAAATCACTCCACTGCGTAAGTTACCAGACGTTCTTCATTCTGAATCTGGTCCATGATCATCATCTCATTTTAAAACCAGTGGAAAATGAACGTCTTTGTTTGTTGATCGTCACAGACCCACAGCCCCAAACAGAATGTCGGTGACACTGGGTTTGTAAATGTGAAGCACTGGAGAAACCAGATTTCTGTGAACAGAGGCTCTATAAATTGCTAAAAATTAGAGAGAGCAGAAAACAACAATTTTCTGTGTATTTTTGCTCTCTTTCCTTCATAAAATAAAATCACTCTTAATAAAGATCCATTTTCCTTTACACTCAACACAATAAACCTTTACAATGTATAACCATAAATGTTTCCAACTCTCCCTTGCTGGGCCCCAGTGAAACAAATTTTAAGGATTTGGTAGCTTCCAGAAGTGTGGGATAAATAATGGCACAGTCAAGTAGATTGATATCTTTATGTTATTTATATTTATTAGTTTGTGTGTATACTGCATTTTGGGTCAAGCACATTATTAGTGAGGACTTATATGAATGAGTGGTGTAGAACAATGTTCTGTTGCCATAGCAGCATAGTAGAGGGTCAATACTTTGACAAATTAATATGTTGGTAGAATGGCTGTCCAATGGCTCTATTGTTATGTTATATGTACATTAGCAGTCACTCTGTGACTTCCAATGAGTAAAATGCATTCTAGCCTTTAGTACGTCTTGATTATTTATATGAATTCAGAGTCAGACATGCAGTTATTTCTTTATTATTGTTCCCAGTTCATCACACAGGATCATAGACACATCTGCATTCAAGAACCCCATGCATTTATTCAGATACATGCCTGGGTCCTGTCCTGTCCTATTTAATGACTAAAAAATTGATGTCATAATGTTCTCTGTATAAAAAGTAACACATTTCTCGGTTAAAGGTCAATGTATTCCTTTTCTATTGTGAGAAAGGAAAAATAAGCTTAAACATATTAATTAATAAATTAAAGTTAATTACATAATATAAATCACACTACTAGCATGGTGCATGACTATTAACTAAAGTATATGATGCTAATATAAAATACTCATCCCATATCACAACCCACACATTAAAAAAAACGAAAAACAAGATAACCTTTTACATAGAAATTTAAGCAATAAAATAATCTTAGGTTTTAGTTTTTTTTGTTTCCAATGCATTAGAAAACAAGTGATATTGTATTTCTTGTTGTGCCTCTGGTTCCTGCACCTCTATGTTCTGAGGTTCACCATTATCACCCGCTACGGTAGCTTTACCTCTGCTATCTGTCTGCTCTACTTCTTGGATCACATTCACTGTCCCAGTGTTACTTGATCAGAGGGCCTCTACCTGCTACTGCAGCTTAGTCCACCCCAGCTATCAGAGGCTCTGGTTAACACCTGTCTTGTAGTTAGACTCCATGCCTTTGGTCCAGCATGGTCTGTTTTCAGATTGGCGCTGAGCTCGGTGCATGGTAAAATGCCTACTGGGCCATACTTCTAATTATTTGACTTAATAGCTTTCTACAGCAAAAGTAAAGTTAGTAAGTACAAATATCAATTATGATACTGCTACATATTCAGATTGAAAGGCAATATTAGGGTCAGGGTCTTCTGCTACCTCTGACTGACATATGGTGTAGATCCAGACCTACGGGCTTGTTACGTTAGAACGCGTAGCGTATTTTCTATGCACACCTAGGTACTCCCCTCGCTCGTACTCACTTTTGTCATTTAACGTTTCCCAAACCCTACCTTAACTTTTCAAAGCGTAAGTACGTAAGTAACGGCCTAACCTGGCCCATACTGTCCAATTCAATGCCTCCCTCTGCCTACAAAGCTTAACTATGGGTGTCGTATGGATGCCCCGCCCCTTTGTTCGTTGGTACATTCGTTTTGGTACGTACGTTCAGCGTTATGTGGCGTAACATCTGCCGCGCGCATGTGCAGTAAATATAAATCAGAGATTTTATGTCAGCAGCTCGCGTACGTAGGTCAGGATCTAGGCCAATGTTTGTAACGTCTTCAGAATAGGGATCTGATTTTTTTTTTTTTATTGCTTTAAAGATTTGAGCTAATTCTATAGTGTTTAAATGTCACAGGATACATTCTTCAGGGATTGTAAAGTTAGTATAACATAATATTTGCTAAAGGTAAGAAAGTTCACCAATCAGATAAAGTTCAGATGAAGTCATTGATGTTATCACTTCATGTTTTTTCTACCTTGCATATAAGTTGGATCATTAGGGATTTTACAGCTACTTTATAATGTTCCACCTGGAAAATATCCTCTGTGGAAATCAACCCCAAATCCTGTGATTATAGATGTTACTAGGGATTATTAACAGTGTTTCTTTTATTACCCATGAGAAGGCGCAGTCGTGGGATAGGGGTAATTAATCCCCATCCCCCATGTGTAGTGAAAAGGGCGGAGCATTTTCATGGACATACGGCGAGATCTGAAAATGATGACTGTGCTGTTATATTCACCTGCTTCAGGTGAAGGTGAATATAAAGGCCGCACATATGCAATCTACGTAACAAAACGATACGTAGATTGCGTAAAATAGTTACTACGCATGCGTAGTAGCTAGTATCGGTAAATTAAGGACGTATGTCGAACAATTACGGAGTTGTGAATCCAGCCGTTCATCTGGAAATGGGCTCAAAAAGAAAACAGCTAGTTACTTTGGGCCTGATTCAGAGGCTGAAAATAAGAACTTAAAGTTACACCTGGGCAAAACCAAGTTGATTTCAGGGGGAGTCAAGTTAATTTTATTGTATGCATGCAGGGAGAATGCTTTGCTTTTACTTATTGCACACAGATACCTGATCAGCTTCACTTTTAAACTGCTAATTAGACTTGAGCTGGGAAACATCACCTTTTAACTATAATACTGTTGCAACAAATGAAATTTGACTCCCCTGAAATCAACATGGTTTAGCCCAGGTGTAGCTTTAAGTTGTTATTTTCAATCTCTGAATCAGGGCCTTTGTGATTAAATTAGCCCTGAAAAATGATCCTTAATTATTTGCATACAACTGTATATTTTATAAGCAATATTTAATTCAACAGCAGTATAAAGCAAACATGTGGAATTTGAGATGTCAGACAAGCAGATGCATATAGAAGTTTATGTGTGAGGTATACACATTTTAATGCATCATCTTCTTTTGAAAGGTATAATCTCTCACCCTTCTGCCAAGGACATAGGATATGTATTCAGCTATTCACTCAAATGGATTAAAAGCACTGATTAGTTTTCTTTGATGTCCTTTAAAGCGACGTGTCTCTTTGTCCAGGACCAAGTTACAAATATGTCTTTCACATTTACATTTTGAAGATCCAATACAGTGTGTAGTGTCCTGGGAATCAGGGGAAGTATAAAGGTCAAACAGAATAAAGAAAATATGGCATGAACAGCAAACAATAGAACCGTTTTTCTATAGTAATATAATGGTATATACTTTTCAGCCACCATTTATTTTCCCAAGTAACTAAAGTAAACAGATGCTAGTATGTTAGATACTGTGTAGCACAAATAGATGTGTTACTGGAATGAAAATCTAAAAGGGGGGAAATGACACTGAGAGTCTCCCTACAAGCCCCACAGACCTACTCATTCATATTTGTGACTACATTTACTAATGTTAGTCCTGCAAGTGCAAATTCACTAATCCAGATGCACTGAACCTTGTAGTGAGCCTGGTAACATTGGTTTCAATATTTACAGTTACTAGTTAACCACTAGAGCGGGCCAGCAATTGCCGGTGTAGCTGCTGGAGCCTTTGGTGGCACTTAGTGGCACTTAGGCCCGTATCGTGTTTAGCGATTTTTACTACTGCACATGCGTAGTAATTTTTTAGTGTAATCTATGTATCCTTTTCTTATATATATGTTATACGTTCGGTACTCTGAATACAGACCTTAGACAGAAAATCATACTTTATATCATAGTTGCCAACTCTCCCTGATTATCAGGGAGACTCCCTAAAGATTGGGTAATCTCCCTGACTCCCTGAAGTGTTTGGTAATCTCCCTGATTCTAATTTCATCCAGTGAGGTCTATGGAGATGGCCAATTTCATGGAGGCCAAGATGTAATGAAAGACTCAGCTGTAGTGTCACTTTTATTTTTTTCTATAAAGATAGTACTGAAAGTATTCACTGACAATTTAATAATCAATAAATACTGTATTGTAATATAGTTTTCCTGGCCGTGTTAGATAGCACATAACCTGGGTGGAGCTATTCACAGGACACACCTCTTTGGCGGTACAGGATACACCCCTTTGGTGTAGCGCCTTTATAGTGCTCTCACAGTCTCCCTGATATTCATTTGCAAAAGTAGGCAGCAACCAGCATAAATACGCCTGCGTGCGTAGTTCTGGATCTGGCCCAATGACTCCCAGTCACTGATAGGCCAATAGTTTGCCATTAGACTTCTGTGTGTTTCAGGGTATTGCAGAAACATGAAGAAAACCACTGTTTTGTCTCTACACTTAATACAATAAACCTTTATAATTAATGATCATAAGTGTCCGATGATGGAATAGTTTCCAATTCTCATTTGCTGGGCTCCAGTGAAACAAATATAAGGATTTGCCAACTTTCAGAAATCTGAGATAATTAATGGCACAATCAAGTAGATTGATGTCTTTATGAACAGTTATTTATATTTATTTGTGTGTATGTTGTGTTTTTTGGCTATTAGCCAGGACTTATATGAATGAGTGGTGTAGAACAATGTTCTGTTGCCATAGCAATGTAATAGAGGGTCAATTCATTGACAAATTAATTTGTTGGTAGAATGAATGTCCAAGTGTCGTATTGTTATGTTATATGTACATTAGCAGTCACTCTGTGACTTCTGATGAGTAAAATTAATTTATATGAATTACTGGAGTTAAAATCTAAAATGAGGAAAACGACACTGAGAATCTCCTGACAAGTTCAACAAGCTTATCCATTCAGATCTGTTTTTCAAATGGCACACATTTCAGAGAAAACTCAGAGGTGTGTACAAGGCAGAGTCAAAAATGAACTAAATTGGTAATTTGTTTGACTTCTCCTAAATTGGATTGTTGAGCGCAATACCTTATTTTAGTTGGCCCATCTTGCACTTGTTGTCTATGAAAGTAATTTGCTTATTGTTGAATCTCTCTCCATACACACCAATACACCAATTTAAATAGTACAGTACAAAAATGTTTGGAAAAACTTTAGTTTACTTTTAAACTATACTTATAAAAAAAAAATACAGTTGTATAAAACTAAACTAAAATCAGGGAATATTCTGCTATACATGGTCAGAAATTGTATGCATGATGGGTCCACCTGTTGGGGAAAGTTGAATAGAGCTTCAGAAATCATTAAACCTTTGTTTACTTACCAATTAGCAGCTACCGGCATCCTGCAGAGATCACACAATGGAGCTGACATCAATCATTCAATGTCATACAAAAAGGGAGGATGACCCAATCCTGTGAAATGAATGGTGATGTCAGCTCAAATGTCTGATATCTGCAGGAAGCCAGCAGCTGTTAATGGTAAATATTTTCTTTTACTGATTTACTAATAGCTACAATCTAGCTTCCCCACCATGTTGCAAAATGAACATCATGGCTAAGAAAGCTTTATCTAAGTTCAGCTGTAAAAGTAAACATGCATTTATCTGTGGCTATGACTTTACAGGATATATACCATAAAGCAGGGACACCATCCCTTTACAGCATATGCTCCATGAAAGCAGGGTCACTGTCCCTATACAATATATGCACAATGAAAGCAGGGACACAGTTCCTATACAGTATATGCACCATGAAAGCAGGGACACGGTTCTTTCAGTTCATTTATACATAGAATTACAATTTCATTCTCTGCAAACTTTTCAACAGTTAATATGTGTCTTTATTCACTCCACATTTTATTTACAATATGTGTATCTTTGTGCTTTTTTTCAGTTATTGAAGCCATGGATCAGATCAAGTTTAACAGATGGGGTTTACCAGAAATAAACACAGAGACAATGCAAACTAGTGAACCAGGTGTTTTTGCTGTAGGTGACATTGCTGGGTTAGCTAATACAACTGTTGAATCAGTTAATGACGGAAAACAAGCATCTTGGTACATTCACAAATATATACAGGTATGAAAGTCCTTCATGAAGTTACAAGATAAGACTGAAAGATCTTATTCTAGATAAAAGACCAGTCATGAGAATTGTTACTGAAATTTTCAACCAATAAGCAGACAGTATTGCAGTTGAAGTAATATTAGAGGGCATCTTTATATGAAAAAAAAACAAACAATTCCCTGCAAAAAAAAATATTTATCAGTCCCTGATTGGTGTTATATAAATGTCTTTATTAATTAACTAAAACAATTAAAATAGCTTTTTTTTTTCACTACACATAGAATAACACCCTTCCCAGTTAGAATAGTACTTACTAATATTACATTAAGATCACCAATTAGCTTTGCTAGTTATGTAGACAGTCAAAATGTTAGAATGTCAGTTTGCAGACAGATCAAAATGTTGACAGTTGAGTAATCTGCCAGTTACATATATATTACATATATATTATTCAATTTCTGAGTTTTTTTTTTGAAATTTTTTTGCTTGTATTACATTAAGTTTACAGTTGTTACAAACAAATACTAACAGAATACTCAACTGCCAACATTTTGACTGTCGACATTTCTCACCAGATCCCTAAGTAGTTGCCCTTTGGCACAAGCATAGGATACATGGCTGG
>WWET01000038.1:637362-650281 GCA_011038615.1 Limnodynastes dumerilii | reverse complement strand
AAAAAAAAAAGAAAGAAAAAAAAAAAGAAAGAAAAAAAAAAAGCCGATGTTTTCAGCGCAGTCTGAACACACCAGGCTAAATTTTTCAAAATTTTGCCCACTGCCTAAAAAGCTGGCTTTTTAGGCAGTGGCAATGTGAACGCAGCATTAGAATAGTACTTACTAATATTACATTAAGATCACCTATTAGCTTTGCTAGTTATGTAGACAGTCAAAATGTTAGAATGTCAGTTTGCAGACAGGTCAAAATGTTGACAGTTGAGTAATCTGCCAGTTACATATATATTACATATATATTATTCAATTTCTGAGTTTTTTTTTTTTTTACAAACTGCTTGTATTACATTAAGTTTACAGTTGTTACAAACAAATACTAACAGAATACTCAACTGCCAACATTTTGACTGTCGACATTTCTCACCAGATCCCTAAGTAGTTGCCCTTTGGCACAAGCATAGGATACATGGCTGGAGTTTTATCAATGTTAAAGGGGTACCTAAAACACTGAATTAGCTAAGTTACATCATTTCATTGTAGGGCTCCTCTCACTAGGGGGTGTTGGTTGCCACTGCAAATTTTCTCCCGGCTGGGAAATCAATTGCTTTTGCCTTGCTGAACCAAAGCAATTGATCCATGGAAGACAGAAGACATTGCTGCAAACGTGTTTTTTTAATCCCAATCCTTACCCTAACCCCCCCCTTCCATTACCGTAAACCCTCCGTTCCCCGCAGCCTAACACTAAGACTCCCCTCTCCGCAGCCTAAACCTAAAACTCCCCTCTCTGCATCCTGACCCTAAGATTCACCTCCCCGCAGCCTAACCCTAAAACTCCCCTCCCCACAGCCTGACCCTTAGACTCTATTTCCATTACCCCCTGTTCCTTTACTTTAACCCTAACCCTCCCCTTTCATTACCCTAAATATAGAGAAACATTTGCACAAATAGAAAGTAACTTTCATAATGCACCTGAAAATGTGCAAAAACAAGTAGCTATTTTGTGTTATATCAGGTAGACAAACACATTTACAATCCAACATAACTCTTTATACTCATAGATCTGAAATCAGAAATTGGGATTATCTGAAAAGAAAGCAAAGCTAATGAGTAAAGCTGGCCTTACACTAGGCAGATAATCAATCCCAGCAGGGGATGTCCCGATAAGCGAGACGATTTTCCCCTGAGGAATGGTTCCATATATTGGCGCCATACACTTAGCTTACTGGGATCGGTGCAGAACCTCTCACATTGAAAGGCTGCACAGTGCTGTCACAGTACACACATAGAGGGAGAGAGGACACTGTGTCCTCTCTCCCTTGGGTCCACTATCACAGCACTGCAGAATCCCATGCAGCAGTGCAGTGACAGTAGACAATACAAAGGGTGAGAGGACACAGTGTCCTCTCTCCTCTCTGTGTACACTACAAAATATCATGAGCTTGCACCCAATCTAAATCTCCCAATCAAATTAAAATTAAAAAAAAATCATACCAGTTTCTGGTACGTTTATTTGACGTTTTAACAATTTATCCTGGCCACTAACCTGTGGCGTAAGTTTGGATAAGTCGCCCGGAGGCAAGATAAATGTACCTGCCACCCCCAACGCTCTAACCCATAGCCTTCAACCATGCAGGCTAGTCCTCGTGGCCAGATCTCCCAGTTACCACTGCACCCATCTGTCGGTTAGCATCAAATGGGTGATGGGAGCTGAGGGTATTGGTCCCTCTCCTTCTAGCTTCCAATGCAGTGACAGAGTCTCCAACATGACCCGTTCCATTATGTACAATTACATCTGCTCCTGAGCTTCCAACGTCACTCACCTGGTTTAAATGAATTAACTGATATTTAAAAAGCTATTTGCCTCTTCAACAAAGGTGGTTACCATAGTAACTGACAATTGGAAACTGAGGAGCAGAGTATTTTTTACCTAATGGAATGGGTCATGTTGGAGGGTATGCAGTGATTGGAAGCTGCATGGAGAGATAGGCCATGAGCTCCCTGCATCACTGATCCAGACACCATCCTTGAATAGGGAAAAAGTGCCCCCATTCAGGGCTGATGCCCCGGAGGCCAGCTCCTCCACTGCCTCCTGTAGTTATGCCACTGCCATTAACTAAAGCGATTTATTTGCCCAATCACTCAGTAATTAGATGATTGGGCCAATAATTGCTCTTGTGTATGGCCAGCTTTATAATTGTGAGCAGGAGAAAGTATAGTGTCCAATAGACTCCAATCAATGAAACATACTGTACACATTATATTGATTGCTCGTGAGGGAAGAGTCTGTGTTTGTTTTTTGTGTTAACAAAAAATATTGACAAGCAAGAAGAGCTTTAATTTCTAAAGCTTAATGTTTAAATAAAACTTCAGAGTTTTGTTTCCTTCAGTTACTATAAATAACGAAAATTTCTGTAAAAATGTGGCAAATGACAAATACTTTGAAGTTTCACGAGTCTCAAATATGACAACAATTCAAAAACAAATAAATCAATTATAGGAGTTTCAACTTCAAATCTTCTTTTCTTTACTAATTGTTGTTTAGTGAAGAGCATCCGAAAGGGTGTCTATGTGCTGGGTTTATAAGTTCAGTCATATTATAAAAGAGATTTGAAGGTGGCCTTAGGAGGCTATTGATTTTGAATGCATCAATACATTAAAATCTATATCAGTTACTTGTTAATAGTATAACAATGCGATGATACAATTGCTGCTCAGACTAATTCAAAGTACATAATGTTGTCTTCTTAGGCATGTGGCAATATTCATTTAGCCATAGATAAAGTCTAATGAATTTGTGCAGATTTCTTAGTGTGAATAATCCAGTGAGGTGAAAGTCAATTATGATAATTAATTATTGCTCCCCAGTGGCTGAAGCTATCATATACATAGACTTCACAAACTTTATTCAATTACAATGTTAGTTCAGCATTTTTTATAGGCAATAATCCCAGTAATAATAGGCATTCCATTGTTTTGGTTTTAACATTATGACATTTTGAATTCAATTTATGTGTAATATGCCAAATTCTTCCTAACAGGAGTTACATGGGTTGTCTGTTGCTGAAAAGCCAGAGTTGCCACTGTTCTATACACCAATTGATACAGTGGATATTACTGTGGAGATGGTTGGATTGAGATTTCTAAATCCTTTTGGACTTGCCAGTGCTCCACCAACTACGAGTGCCCCAATGATCCGCAGAGGCTTTGAAGCTGGATGGGGTTTTGCTCTAACAAAAACTTTTTCCTTGGAAAAGGTAAGATGATCCTTGTTCTTATGAAAGATTTTATTTTGTTAGAACCGATTCAAGAGTTTAAACCTTCCTATAGTAAAACAAAGGACTGGATCCAGACTTAAGTAAGTGCTTGAAATTAGTTACTCCTGGGCTAAACCATGTGGATTGCAGAGGGAGTCAAGTTAATTGTATTCTTTGCATGCAGGGATTTATATTTGAATTGCTTACTGCGCACAGATACTGACCAGCTTTACTATCACTATCACACTGATATTTAGACTTGGGTTAGGAAACATCACCTCTCAACTCTAATACTGTTTGCAACAGATGAAATATGACTCCCCTGCAATCAACATGGTTTAGCCCAGGAGTAACTAACTTCAAGCACTTACTTAAGTCTGGATCCAGCCCAATGTTCTTAGAGTAAGATAATTGTAAACCTGACCCAGGACCTCTGGGCTATAGAACTTTTTCCACGCATATACTATACCTGTTAATGTCTACACTGTTTCTCCATGTCATCTTCATACTATTAAACCCAATGATGTAATTTCTCAAACTAACCTTATAGTTAGTTCAGTTATTCCATTGGATATTGAAAAGAAAGGCAATTGCGTCCTGATGCTCTCATTCTCTTTGAATTGCCTTTCTCTATAAGTACTGTAGGACTGCACCTATAGGTTGGGGATTATTTTACATAAAGAAACAAAGTATTTTCTCTCAATATTGGTTTAAATATTAATATTCGTTTCCCCACCTATATCTAATCCTCATCACTGGCTAGTCCGAATAAGATCAACCTATTTAATAAAATATTTGAGTTTGGCTATTTTGTTTCTTCACTGTGATTCCATTGGATATTGCAAGATCATGTGGTGTCCTTTCCCTATATCCAGTACTTAGTAGTAGTTATAGGTCTCTTTGTCCTAGTCTATAGTTGTAGTGTTCTATCTTCTACTTTTGTATGGTATCTTGTGTTTTAGCTCTTGTATGTTTATTGTTGCATGCTTTATTCGCTATGTTCTCTGATCTGGCCCTATCCCGCCTCACAATAATTCTGAAGCTTATAATAATAGCAAAGTCGCTGAATAATCAAGTACCTAAAAGCGGTTTGATGCCATAGGCAAATACCGTTGACCATGAGCACACTAAAGCATGGACATTTACTCACCAGCAGTGGGTTGAATTCTCCAACCTTGTGTATCTATCAGCTTTAGTGTTGCCTAATAAAATGTACAATTGCGTTTATTTAGATTTTATTTCACTTCTGTTTTTTCCTTGCTACACTGCTTAGTGTCTATACTGCTCACTCTGGCCCAGATCCAGACCTACGTTCCCATTACGTTTCATCGTGTAGCGTATTTATGCTAGCGTAACTGTATGATTTAAATGCCTCACCCCTGCCTCTGAAGCGTGATTACGGGTGTCGTATGGTTGGCACGCTCCTTCATTCATAGTTACACTGTTGATACTAGGCTGGTACGTACGTTCAGAGTTACATGGCGTACACTGCACATGCCGCGCGCATGTGCAGTACATGCAAAATAGCGTTTTTACGTTTCTCGGGCTAGCGTACTTAGTTCTGGATCTACCTCTGACACTGATAATTCTCTCATTCTGAATTTCACCCTTGCGTTATTTAATTAATGAGTCATAGAGAATCCTTCTTCTTATTCTGCCAATCTGCGCCATAATGTTAAATCATTATTTTCCTGCTCTGGATTTCCATTTTATATTATTGACATCTATTCTATGTAAAACAGTACAACTATACGAGGCTGGTTCTTAGCAGGAAATATAATTTGTATGAAAACAAGAAACGTATAAAATAAATGTTTTGCATTCAAAAATATCTCTGAAAACTTACAATGTATTCAACACTCTATCAAAAGGATATTAAAATTATTATACACTGAAAAACAATGGGGCATTCAACACCGGTATTGTCCGGATTCAAGCTTAAGAAAGCTTTAAGAAGGCGCGGATAAGCACGTATATATAAGCATGTATTCGCACCTATCTTAAAGCTCCCTCCCCTGCCACCTATCACTTTTTTTTAAGAACCTTAAGTGCCCTAGGGCTTCCCTAACTTCCCGTCTTTATTCTCTTTCTTAAGAAGAAGAATACGAATGTTCTTTACCCTACGCTGCCCTCCCCGACTACTTACCATACCTCCCACTCTTCTTAAATCAGCCCAGAGGTGTCATGGCACACCTCTTTATATTTCCTAAAGTACGTGCAGTCTTTAAAGTCTGCACATACTCAATCTACATACCTAAATGGTACATAGATTGCGTAAATGACCTACTACTCATGGGTAGTGGGTCATTTCGGAAAAGACCGTACTTAAGAAGCAGCTGCTTCTTAAGCTTGAATATTAGTCCTATGTCTTTTAAACAAGCAAAAATCATTTAAATAAAAAAAAAAGTCAACATTCGTCTGACCTGAGTCTAAAACAAAAAGTCAGCATGTATGTGTGGGTGACAATAAAACAACATAAACAACACAATTCCATTCAGTCTTCCTTTATCTGTAAAAATGGGTAATTGCATATTACTCACTTTCTGTCATTTTCATCTCACTTCTGCAAACAAGACAGTATTTTCTCATCTCAGTCAAAGCACCTTCATATCAATCTGGTGGCATTTTTGTTTCAACTTCACAGTTCAGAGAATTTATGAATTGGTTAACTCTTTAATTAGATTTTTAATTAAAATCCAGATGGCATGATCTCCTGCCAGTCTCTCCAACAACAGTGTACTGCCACTATCCCATTTATCTATATTTTCCTTAACAGCTTTCCTGTCTGCCTTTTGGTTGGCAAGCTGTAGTTGCCATTCCGTATCCGACGCCAGTCACGGTAACTTTAAGATTAACCAGAGTACCAGCACAAGGTGTCCACCCTTTGTAGTTAGCCTCTAATCATCAGAGACTCTACTGCTATAGATCAAGGATGTTCATGACCTACTACAGCATCACCTGCATTGACTCTTATTTTTTTACTTCCATTTAAATGTGTATTATCACCCGCTGTTTTGTAAATTGGGATTGATTTTTTTTTTTATTGGATGCTGCAGTCTTTCAGAGTTTCTTAAAATGAGAGATGTAATTGAGATAGAGTAATATGGCAGGTGTATCACTAATTCAGTCATTTTGTCTTCTTCAAAATATATTAAAGTAAGGCCAAATTTGTGTATGTAGCTGTGTTCCTTAGTGTTCACTGATGTAACACATTTGCACCATACACACAACTCAGAGGTACTGTAGCAATAACTGAGGGGCTAATGGGCAAATTGTAACCTAAGACTGGATACACACTGGGGCTTTTTCGAAAGATAATCTTTCAAATCACACAATCAAAATACTGTTTCACCAAATATCTTACCAGTGTGTACTGTCCAATGATGCTAAAATATCTTTTGAAACAGTCTGTGATCGTTTGATTTGATCTTTTGGAGCTCCTAATAAAGCTTTTGTTTTGTGCAAGTGTGTACTGTGTCTACTAGGATCTTTTTGGACAGTGCACAAAGTTAAGATATCTGGTGAAATGATCTTTTAATTGTTTGATTGGAAAGGTTATTTGCTGAAAAGTCCAGTGTGTACCCTGTTTAAGAATCCAGACTGCACCTGGTAGCCTTTTATGAATACTGTAAAAGAATGCAGATGGCCCACTGACCTAGCCCAGAAGTTCACAGTGCCATACCAAGGTCATACATCATAACATGACAAAATATACATGAGGACATTAGCGGAATGCACCGCTAGGTACATATGTGTGAGTAAATAAAAAAAAGAATGTGCTGCGATAAGGTAAATATTACATCACCCTTTTATACACACAAGAGAATAAATAAAAATACATTTAATGAAAAATATTAAATCACAAAAGCAATAACACCTAGCAATATTCAATCAAAATCAATGTTAAATAATTATGTTAAATACTTGCCGGCAAGGACATCACATTATAAATAAATAAATTGCAAGCACACGTCTGCATTTGTCTATAGTATTTTCAAATTGAGGATCTGCTTCTAGTGTAGTATTTTCAGATGTTGATTTAGTATTATCTTCCGGTACTCCAGATTACCCCTGTGCTACTGGGCGATGTATTTCTTCAGGAGAAGCTGGAAGAATCTTCTAGAGATTGCTTTGGTTTGAAGCTGTGAGACAGAATGATGGACCGAGCAGGTCTCTGGTGCTGTGATAAGTAAGAATCACAATAGCGCATGGATTAGGAGAGCTGGTGCTTACTCTCAACTAATGTTCCTTAGCGGTAGTAGCGAAGTGGATAATAATAATTCATAAGTGGGAGAGTTCACAAAGGCTTAAGTGCATCAATATCAAGTGCTGGTATATCAATCTGTAAATAGCGATCCAGCACTATATAATAAGCATAATCCAGGGCACCCAAAAAGTGCAAAATACACGGAAATCCAGTGATAGAAAGTAGAGCTAGGTCAAATTGTAAGTTCAGTAAAAATCAGCTAAAGAAAAACTGACGCGTTTCATGGCTAAACAGCCACTTCATTAGAGGTATACATATGTGTGAGTAAATCTTTGAAAGTAAGATGAAAACCATGAAAAGATCAAAATAATGGGATATAATAAATTTGTTTGGTTCCACCACAATGCTTGATATTCTAGCACAACCACAAAGTACCATTCAGTGGGCATCACTGACATTAAACACTAATTGACAGCTTAATCTGATGTTAGCTGGCACATTTCTTTGTACAGCACATGTGCATTCTGCATCAGAAAGTGATTCCTCCAGCATCTCCGGGTAAGAATGCATTGCTAATGCCATCCTCAGCAGATGTTAACAAATACAGGCTAAGCGCAAAGGTTTTGAAGTTTGCTAAATCTCTGTATCCGTGAGAGTTGCAGAGACAGTGATATCACTGATATCTTTAAGATCTTGTGCTGGATCCAGAAGGCAGCAGAGTTCAGATAGCTGATTGTTGTGTGATCCTATTTTCCGTGTGTACGAGTAAAGACCACTACCCTTACACATAAGGTCCCACCTTAAATTTTACCCACCGGCTTCATGAAAAATGGCGTTGGTGCATGAATTAATATAATACATAACGGCTTAACCAGGTCCATACTGTATAATTTCAATACCACCTCCCAATATGTGTATACGCTGTATGCATGGCAGGGTCATTACGCCCAGCTGTCTACAAGGCCTCCAGTATGGAAGCCTCAATCCTGAGAATTCAGATCCATCCTGGAAGCCTTAAGTGCACATATGCGCTGTGTTGAAATGCATAAGTAACTTCTACATTTCTTAATTCTGGATCCAATCCCATTGATCTAACCCAAGACAGTGCTATATGGGACAGGACTGGGAAATGGTTGCCAACCCCTGGGGAGACACAAACTAGACAGCAAATATACTTTGCCCTGAATAGTACTTAAGAATCACTGCAAAGGAAAAAGCACAATAGCTAAACCTTCTGGCCTAATGAGTAATTTTCTGCACATTGAGACATCAGCCTTGGCTGTGGATACAATACAAGTAATTATGCCAATCTATCATAAATACATACATTCCTCAATTATAGACAATAGCGAAGTGCATGTTTTAGCTATATAAATAATAATTGCTTTGAAAATAAATGAAAGTTAGTGCCTGTCAGGAAGACACATTCTACAGTTTGCATATTAATTTTCGCATTAGAATTATCAATTGTTACAGCCTTGGAAGAGACTTTAATCCATTGTTTAACCTACTAAGAAGAAATGGCTTGAAAGCGCTCAGGTTTCCCAAGTTCCATACATACTTTCCATAGAATCCTAATGAAGAAAAACATGATAGGCATTAATTTGCCCATAACGTGTTGCAGTTTTAATACCCTTCAGTATAAATATATGGATTACGTAAAAAAATACCGGTTACTAATTAGATACTACCCACAGAGTCCTGACACAACGAGTGTCTCTCTTTTCAGACACACACAGGAGACATTAAAGGGACACTACAGCTGTGGTTGTTGCTGCATTGCAATCACGTATAGATATGTTATATGGTTTGAGACCTTCTGGGTTAAACTAAAGATCTGTCCGATTGGCATGCAGCTCTTGACCATTTCTGGAATCAATAAAATCAACGCTAATTTGAATAGAAGGTTTTAGCTTGTATGTGCTACATTACTTGTTCCGGCTGCAGATGTTTAAAACATTACTGTTAAATGGGGTGAGCATTAACTGTTTTATTTGTGTAGCCAAGCAGATTAAAGAGAGCATTTAGTTTAAATAACATAATGTTTGTTTTATTTAGATGTTTTTTTTCCCTCTCTTGTGAACATGTAATTTTGATTAATCAGAGACATCTGCTTTCACTCTGCTGGTGACATGCATTGATTTGTATGGCTGTCACTTTCAATAATCAGCACAGGTTCCTTCATTACGCACACCCAGCGATGTGACTACATAGACAACTTTAATCTTCTTTAGCTCTTTTATTGTATTATTTGTCCTCGTCTAACCACTACAAAAATAGTAGGATGATTATGTGCAAATTTAATTGCAAGCTAAAAATCTATACACTGTAGAAATACTGCTGACTCAATGCATTCCCATAGACCAGCACTAAAACATTAAGTGAGTGAGATGGACAGTCTATTTACAGAGGAATAGTCATTAAATTGTGTGGTGTGGTGGACTCAACATTAGCAGGAATAATGTATGATCATTTGTTAAGTGCAGATGGGTCTTACTGATCCATGAATAGATGTATATGAGGTGTCTAGATTTCTGTATGGTGGGCACGTAATGTACATTATTTATTGCTTCTTTTAATATACCATTAAAAAATCGTTCCCTGTAATAGTGGGGCTTATAAGAATGTCCTTTAGAACGATGAATCAAAGATTCCTCTGTAGAAAATTGGGCCATTTATGCTGAAAGAATTTTTTTTCTCCCTATTATATTATTGTATTCTACTTAGCTTTGCACAATAGTTTTATATATTACTATGGAAATGGAGGTCGTCCTACAAGGCTGAAGAAGAATAGATCTTTCTGCTCATAAGTAGGAGCTACAGAATGTTCTGTTCAGAGTTTTGGGCGAATCTTTAACGTGCCTGTAAATAATGTAATCTTTCAGAGATTACCCCTGGCCTAGATATAGGTCCATTGTATCCAGTAATATATCTACCCATGAGCAGTCACAAGCCCTATATCGTTTTTTTCAACCTGCAGAACTTATTCCACTACCTCACCAAAAGGAATCAGCCGACAGCCCAATTCACATATAGAAAAAGTTTATTTTGGCATGGGCACACTGCCCAACGTTCCGGTTGCAACAACCTGGCATTTACTTTTCCTGGGGCACCTCCTGTGATCTTTATTCTCCTTGGTACTTGTGACGGTTTACAGTACCTGTGTGCTGCACTCTGCTGTGTTTTCCCCAGTAAAGGTTAAGATTAGGGGGTTAGGAATCAGGATCATTGTAATACCAAACAAAATTTAAAATGGAGCGCTTGAGAAATTTGAATAGATTATTAAACAATTATTAAAACAATAAAAAATCACTACTGACCAGGTTTGTCATTTCAACAATATTCACAACAATTTTGATGGCACATGGCTAAACAAAAATGTAATAAACAGTTGGATAAAATACAGGCCCGGATTCACACCACTGGACATATTGCATATACGCCTGGAGTTTCCCAATATTTGATACTGCGCATGTGTAGTATCTTTTTTATGTAATCTACGTATATTTTCCTTACGTAGTTTGCGTATATGCGGTCTTAAAGACTCAAAAAACCATGTTATTTTTTATTTCCTTTATTCCCTTACAAAAAACTACACTCCAACCGTAGACACAAGTCATTTTTGTATAGCAATGAATGAATATACTTATAGCATAGCATAATTACTATATGTGGCCATTATTCCATGCAGGTCTTTTTTTGCTTGAGCATTTTTCCATGTGGGCATTATTTCATGTGGGTCTTTTTCTGTATGAGCATTTTTCCATATGGGAATTTTCCATGTGGGTTTTTTTCTGCTTGAGCATTTTTCATTGTGCGCATTTTTTCATGTGGGTCTTTTTCTGCTTGAGCATTTTTCCATGTTGGCAATTGTCCATGTGGGTTTTTTTTTGCTTGAGCATTTTTCCATGTTGGCATTTGTCCATGTGGGTCTTTTTCTGCTTGAGCATTTTTCCATGTTGGCATTTGTCCATGTGGGTCTGTTTTTGCTTGAGCATTTTTCCATGTGGGCATTTTTTTGTGTGTGAACATTTTTCTTGTGGGCATTTATGACAGTGGGGTTTTATCCGTGAGCAATTTTCCTGTGTTTTTTTTTTCATAGAACCATTTAAAGCGTACTTGCCATATTTGAATATCAGGGAGACTCCCTGAAGAGTAAGTGATGTAGGTATCAGGATAAATATATGGTTCATATCAACAAATCAAACTTTATGGAGAAGGAAAAGAATAAGGACTTTTTAAAATGTATTCAAATGAAGAGATTTGACATTTGAAATTCTGATGTTCCTATTATAAGAAAGGTTGCTCTGTGTAGTTTTGTTATGATATGAAATATTAAAATTTCACAATACAGTTTTGATGAAGTACAATTTGCCTAGCTTGCATATAATAAAGAAATTAAATGCTTACCAAGGGAATTGAGGAAAAAATTAGAGCCCTAGATGAACATCTGCTTGAAATTGTATTATCTTGTCCTGCTGACATAATTTCTCCCTCGTTGTGGCTTTGAGATTGACAGCTGAATATTGCTTGGATATCTGTTGTAAATATAATTCATTCTTTCTTCCTGTACCAGTGAGAAATGAATACATTTCAATCGACAAATCCAACCAGCGATGAAAGTGTCGATTGACTATTTTTTTTATTTTCATATTGAAATTTCTGTGCATTGTTTTGGATCACATTTCCCCCACTTTTTATACCTCTGACATTTGCAGATGCCAGATTGTAGTCTAATATGGTGTTACAAAAATAGACCATTGACTTGAAGTGAAATGCCAGTTGATATCTCGGTAAACAGCGGCATTCTTCTTTATTGTGAGACTGATATACTGTAGAGTATAAGCTGTGTGGTCTTAAGGGAGATAAATGATCAGATCACTAATGTTAAGATTGCATGGCTTGGCTGCGAACCAGTAGAGTTCTGCAATTTTATTTTTCTCCTTGTGCTGCTATGCAAATGTGGAAAAGTAAGATTAGTAGATCTTTATATAGCGCAGCACAGAGAGCCCTTAATTCTGGAGCTTTATAAACACGTTTAAAGGAGACGCATATTTTGGAACAGAAGATGGTCACACCAAGTGAATATGTTGGAGGCTTAAGAGCCCTATTTACAAATAAAACCCCAATAGTTAATTAAACAGAGTTAAAATAAAAACACAGCGTAATTCGCTTTCCATTTTAACTAAGTAGCAAGTTCAAAGTACAGAAATAAATAGTAAAAATGTCATGCAAACAGTGGAATACAAAGAAAGTTAAACGTACTACAGTGACAAAGTAATAATAAACTTTTGTAAGGCAGCAACAGTGAAGTACCATATATTTCTCTTTTTTCCCCCTTCGCTATGTTTAAGAGCTAAATAAAACATCTACAACCAGAATATACAAGGACAGTTGTCATATGTGTTGAAATCCTAAGGAAAATACAATAGGTTGTCGCCCAATCAGGGTAGGGAGTATG
>WWET01000038.1:625860-637351 GCA_011038615.1 Limnodynastes dumerilii | reverse complement strand
AGATGGGGGGAGGGGGTGGGGGGGGGGGGGGGGATGATAGAAAGCACAGGAAACACAGGATAAGGGGGGTTCATTCAAGGTAAAATGCTTTGCAGATGCCGCTGTTGCAATAGCCAAGGTGTCCAGATAATTAGAAATTTGTCTTTCATGTTATGTAAGTAATGACTAATATGCTCCATGTGGGCCATATACCATATTGACTTACATAGGGCAGCCATTAAGGGGGGCTCTATCTTTTTTCAAAATTTGGCTACTAAGCATCTAGCTGCTGCCAGCACATGGCTCGTTAGTTTTTGGGATGATATGTTTAGGTCCTCCCTGGGGTTGGGGACCAGTCTTTCCGGAATATAGTACCACCTAAACAATACCTTATACTCGTTCTCTTCAATGCATGTGGAGATAGAGCAAGTAGCAACCTAATGCCATAAAGTTTCCCAAGAATTGTCCTCTGGGGCGGATTTCAATGCCATTCCCACTCATGTTTAGCTCCTCTTGTATCCAAGAGGACATCCATCCACATGCTATACAGAGGATATTATTCACTGCCCCAAAGCAGTTCAAGCATAGAGACTTAAATGAAGATAAATCTGTTTGTCGTGCTTCAGAAGCACGAGGAGCTAGACTGTTTTTTTATTTTGTTTTTTTTTTTATTATTATTTTCTCTCCTGTTCCCTATATTTAATATAGCCAAAGTTCTATTGACTGTTCTTTATGTTGGAGAGTTCAGTGTGTATGGAACAGTTTATTTTACCTGACTCCTACTTACCTGTCCCTGGCAATCTTCAGCAATGACCTTCCTTGATGTATTCTGCAGCAGATGCATACAGAAGGTTCCTGTTACAGAGGTCATTGAGAAAGAAGAGCTTCCTGAAGAAGATAAATCATGCCATAGATCATGGGACAGGTAAGTATGGTTAGATCCCGGTACTACATGTGTCAGGATTTTGGAGAAGTGAAGTTATTCTGATCACAAGTTGTGCTGGAGAAAAGTACATTAGTAGTGTGATCTCCAGTCCACACATGCTCAGAACAGCCCAGTTCACATTTGTCCAATCCACTTTAGATCAAACATCTAACCAGGCTGTTTTCACAATCCTTACAGGAGACCAAGTTTCATACATCCCTCAATCCATGAGACACACTTGTCCAATTTTATAGCAGACTTTCAAGCTCCTGAAAGTATCCTGGACCGGATCCATCATCAGGGGACACAAGTGACAAGTAAAATGCGGCACATGTCCCGTATGTTAGAAGTTCCGATAAAGGGACCTGCCCTTCACTTCCGCATGTGTAATCCCCACAATACAGGCAGGAGGAGGCATGCAAATGAAGGGCCAGGGGCGGGGAACACCAGTTCCAGACTGATGCAGATCCGCACGGAGAAATTAAGGTAGGGTTCTGGACGCATAAGTGTCCAGAATCCCACACGTGAAAGGGGAGTGACAGAGGCATGCTTTCACACCCCTGAATGTTCGGAAAGCATGCAGGGATCTGGATCCGATCCCCTGTCTCTGTACACACTCTTCCAATCTTAGCCAGATTGCCTGTCACTCACATACAAAAGAGGTGCTGCATGATGTCAGATTTGGGAGGAGAATTGCATAATACAGTCGATGGGAACCTACAAATTTCTACATTCCGTCAGGAGATTAACAGCCAGATCAGCTGATATTTAAGCTGGTTTAAAAATCATTTGACCTGACCAGGATTGAATGTTCTGAGCTGTTGTGGAAGCATATACATTTATCCAATGTTGGGCCAAGAGGATGGTCAGAGGTCTGATTGTACACAAATGGAATTAGTGTGTACCCAGCATTCCTTTTCTTCAGCCGTCCAGTGTGCTACACTGCTCCGGCTCTGCTCACGTACCTGAAGGGAGATGTGCCTAATATTAATTAATGAAGCCCTTTGCTTGTCCTTTTCTCTGTTTATTTGTACATTAGCAATTCTTTTATACTATACATGACGTAAGGAAAGAATTGTCCCGTTTACTTAATGTATTTGTACTAGAGATAAGCACCTATTTTTTTGATTTAAGAAATCCGGATCCAATACTGAAACTAAAATATTTTAGTTTCAGTATTGGATCCGGATTTCTTAAATCAAAAAAATAAAAATGCTACAATCATGTAATTTGCACCTGTGTTGCTACACTGTTCCGGTTTGCCTCGGAACCCCTAAATATGGATCTGTGAGATTCCACACAATTGGAACCACTCATCTCTGGTTTGTACTTTAGCATTTTTATGCTTGCTTTTCCATTGCCTGCCTGTATTCTCTTGATCAACACTAGAAAGAGTAGAATTTACTTCACTAATACTACTGATGGACTAACAGTTTATTTAAAAGCAACTACTTATTGATTAATTGGATCTTCAGTAAGCTAAAAAGAAATATGACTTTCTTCATGTGAAGCTTGCTTAAATCTGCTGAAACTGCATCAGTTTGAGAAGGCCATAAGGGAAAGATAATCTCTTCTAGATGCGCTGCATAATTAGTGTGATTATGTTACAAAAATCTGTTTACCAAGTGTTTAATCGTTAAAATATCAAGTGCTTTTCTGAATTTTACAACTAAACATTGCCATTCATGTCAGAATACTCCTATTAGCTTGTCTGAGTATATTCTTTTTGTTGACATAAATTGCCAATGGATTTTGTCAAGGCTAATCTTACATAATAATGTCATTGTGACGCCATTGTCCCGCATACCCTTGTATGGCTTTTCTCATTTTCAATGGTACATTAAGTAACAAAAATATGGAGACAAAGAAATGTAGAACAATTAAACATGGAAAATTCTGACAATGCTTCTTCCTCTAATAGTTTTTCTTGTCAAAAGACTGCTATGTAACAATATATTGTTCATACAATAGAAACATAGGCCTGTATTCAGAGTACCGGATGTATAATATATACGCCCGGTGTTTAACGATTTTTACTACTGTTCATGCGCAGTTATTTTTTAACGTAATCTACGTATCTTTTTCTTGCGTAGATTGCGTAAATGCGGTCTTAAGAAAAAGATGCGTAGATTACGTTAAAAAATTACTACGCATGCGCAGTAGTTAAAATCGCTAAACACCGGACGTATATGTAATATGCCCAGTACTCTGAATACGGGCCATAGAATTATGACAGCAGATGAGAACAACTTGGTCTATCTACCCAGTCTGACCATTATTTGTTACATTTCTTTAGACCTCTTACTCTCCAGTTTCAGTGCATGCCCACATGTCTAATACTTTTTCTCAAACATCTACTGACTAGTATACCACAATACAATACGAGATTTTTAATGACCTCTATAGGAGACTCTTAAGGACTGACATCCTTTTAAGACAGCATCTTGATCGGTTGCAGTCCCCGCAAAACAATGGCCTCCTTTCTGAAATAGAGACAACTAAAAGTTACTTTTCGGCTTTCTCTATTTCGAATAGGGGGCCGTTTCATTTTTTTTATGAATGGGTGAGTGTGCCGATCAGCATACTCACCCATTCATTTTTGCAAAGACCTGCAGACAGGTTCGGAGAGGTGAGTAACTTCTCTGTTGACTTTTAGTGTTAAGAAGGGGGCAGGGGTAGGGTTAGGGCCATAGAAAGGGGAGAGTTAAGGTCCTACTGTGGGGAGGGTGGTCTTAGGGTTAGGCTATAGAGAAGGAAGTATTAGGGTCAGGCTAGGGAGAAGGGATGGTTAGGCTCAGGCTGTTGGGAAGGAAGGGTTAGGGTTAGGGTAATGGAAGGGGAGGATTAGGGCTAGAATAAGGGGATGGGTTGGTGTAGTTTTTAGCCTTACCTTTCGAAGCACCATGTTCGGTGCCCCGGGTATCGATTGCTATGCCTCATTGAGGTATAAGCAATCGATATCCCAGCCAGTTTGAATCTGGCTAGGAGAGAACGACCCTATCAAAATAGGGTTGTTCGTAGCGGGGTCCCACACCCATCTTGATGACTGTCACCCATTACATCCTAGTTCTCTTTTAACAAAATATTGGCTGCTGGTTGACTTTATAAAGCTTCGAACTAGCAAGTAAATTTCCTGTAAGTCTTATGGTTAATCTGCTTCTAAAGGGAATCTCTTTTAGTTTTGTAAACCAGGTTCATTATTTTGCATTTACACAATTAAAAGGCTTTCAGAATAAATTACGTTTTTTTTTTCAGATAATATATCCTTTGTATCATAAAATATAGTAAATGGTATTCCACTTTAAGTATCAGTTTCAAGAGAGAAAAACTCACATATACATGTAGATATTTGAAAAAAGATTGTTAACTAATCTGTTCTCCAGTCTGCAGTTTTGCTTCCTGATGATAGAGACTTTAAACAATTAAACACCTGATGGACTTATTAAAAGGAGATATTTTCTCTGTGTGAAACTGCAGAAATGCCACTGTGCCCTTTACAAATCTCCTTTCGTGTGATAAAAGACACTGCAATGGATCACAAGGCTCTTGATAATTCCTGAAACCGCCAATACAAAAAGGCATAATAAGTTAATTGTTTTGTGAAGATGTTCAATGTTTATTTCAGTTTATACACTATATATGCATGTACATACATAGATCATAGAGATTTTTACTTATATGGAATGTCATAGCATGAACAATGAGACACATTTAAGCATTTAAGAACTGTTGTTTACAGATAACTATGTAAAAAAGGAGATGTTACCTCTAGCAATCCATCAAACGGGTGTCTTCATTTATTTAACCAGTGATGGAGTACCTGATATCAAGTTCAAACATTTACAACACTCCAGTTTCCAAAAGAGAGGCACATTACCTATATTTCAGTGATAAAAGCAGACCTTGGCACATTATAACATAGCATTTTGTAGGTCCAAAAATTACCCTAGAACCTACTTGCCACGAAGCACCTTTACCTGCCTTCAGAACTTATCCAATATGTCATTAAGGATAACCTGAGTAAATGAGGGTGATCATTCGAGAAGTTGTGTAGCACAGGAGAAGTCTTGTATGCGGGATTGAGATGTGATGATCAGGTAATTCGTTGAGTTGAGAATTTCCATTCACATGGAGCGTTTTGCATAAGCTTGGAGCCGCTCCTTAATCCTCCCCACACGCCATCATACTTCAGACAGCAGGATGTGTAAACATGAAAATAAAAGCAGTTTCAGAAGCATAGAAATCAGCACTACAACTGGTTCTAGGCACAGAACACCATATGTGACTGCTTGGCACACTTCAATGTGTACATCCTTCTGAAATATAAATGAACCCTAATGTCAGTGTGGTAAGAGATGTTGGTTCCTGTAATGAACGGCCCTATTTCAATAGGGCCGTTCACTCCCAGCCAGTTCCGAACTGGCTGGGATATCGATTGCTTATGCCTCGATGAGGCATAGCAATCGATCCCCAGAGCACCGAACACAGTGCTCCGAAATGGTAAGCAACCCCACTCCCTAACCCTAACCCTAATTCACCCACCACAGCCTAACCCTAAGTCACCCCCTCTCAGCCTAACCCTAAATCCCCTTCCCCTGCAGCCTAACCCTATGTTCCCCCCTACAGCCTAATCCTAAAACCCCGGAGAGGGTTACTCACCTCTCAGGTGGTCTGGTCTGGTGGCGCTTTTCCAAAAATGAATGAGTTAGTATGTGAATCACTGTCCCTATTTTGCAATGTGAAACATTACAGCGGGGACTCGCAACGATGGTACGAAGAATAAGGTTTCATGCTCAAAATTTAAGAATTGTAACCATTTATAATCCAATATCCATCTTCCAACACCAGTGCTTTTTCTCACACCCTGTATCACTTTGCCTTTAGAATGAGAATGTAAACTTGGTTTTAATATAAGCTTTCCTTTACCATAATATCCAGCATTTATATCACGTTATTTATTTCTCGTTTCTCATGACCTGCAACTTACTAAAGACCCTCTGCAATCAGCTTGTGGCAACTATCGTTGTAACTTAAAGGAAGTTTGATTGGTTACTAATGTATTGGCCACAATAACACAGGCTGCTCATGAGTGAGAGTGAGAGATGTAGATGTGGAACCTCTAAAGAAGAAAAGAGGAGATGTTTATAGTGGACAATCAGATTCCATACTTTATTTTCTAGAACATACATACTGTAGCTTCCAGCATTGCCAGAAGTGGAACATAATAAACTCCGTCTCAGTTCTGCCCAAACTCCATCCAGTTCTGCCCACAAATTACTGTCAATACTCCATCTATTTCCCCATAACCCTTGTCCTTTTTATGGACCACCAATTGGAGCATTTCTGTGAGAAATAGGACAGTTGGGAGGTATGGACATAAGCAACCTACAGCACACCAGGTGTTGTGATACTACAATGCTATCATGCTTTGACAGATATCAGCTATACCTAAGCTGTTGGAGCTTGCTGGGAGTAGCAGTATTACAACAACTGGAGTGGCGTAGGTTGCCTATGTCTTAGAAGCTCCAATAAAAATGTCCCTGAATATCTTAAAGAACTTAATTCAGCCCCGATTAACAGCTATTAGATATCTGATCTTACCCTTTTTTTATGAGATATAAATACAGTAAACTGTTTAAAATTGTTTAAAATCAAAGAATCTTGAAAATAAATGCCTCCTACTTATACTGAGGTAGCCTATATGGGTTTCTACTAGCGGTATGTCTACAGTGAGTGCAGGGGATGTAACTGCTGTGGGGGCCCAGAGGTTTTTAGAGCAGATCAGAGGGGAGAGGAGGGCAAAATAGCATCACCAACCCCCTTCAGAAATTTGCAGTTTGGGCATTTCTACCACAAGTTGATGGTCAGGAGGTGGGACTTCAGGATGTGATTTGCATAAATCACACCATTAAGCCCCACCTTCTATATTGGCATCTCTTCTCCTCTCCTCCAAGATCTCCATGAGGGAAGAAATAAAAGGTCGGCAATCGTGGTTAAATTACTTTTGTATGCAACAGATTTTTTTTTCTTTTTCTAAATGTAAATAACCAGCAGCTTTTTATTTCATGGTGTTTAGCTCTTACCCCTTCATAAACACACAAGATTTAAAAAATATATATATTTTGTATTTGTTTGTTTTTTTATTGTCTTTGCTTTTTGTGCTAAAATGAAGCCATATATAAAATATTTAGTATGTTTTTTATGAGTCCCTAATTTTAAAAGTAGAATTCAGAATCTATGTTGTTGAAGGTTATTATACAAACATATAATCAGTCGATGAACCAAATGTCATGGACTTCCTGTAATCAAAAATTATTTAATGTGGATAATTGAGCTGCCGTAAACATTCTATTCTCGATAGTGATAAATGTCAAAATGTAAGCCATAATTTATAATATTCAATCAATTCAGCTCCAGCCATTTATCTCTAAGGTTAACTTTTTTATTAGGGCAAGAAAAAAGGTCATAAAAAAACAAAACAAAAAACAACAGCAACAATAATGTTTGGCATTTTTAAGTCCCTGTATGGCCGTGCCAAATGGAATCCGGTAAACAATACAATAATTGGAAAAGGAAAGTATTGATTTATCTTCTGCTTTGTTTGTGGAGCTGTGGATATAATCACCGTTGACTGTCCAGAGTTTTGTTGCTCAGGGTCTGAACTGTGACGAGCAAGGTAACTTGTGTATTGGAATGTGCAAAGTAGAGTAGGCTGTCACAGCAGTCAATACGATCTGAGAGGTGTTGACTAATTGGCTGCTAATTACACAGTAAATTGTCTAATTAAGCTGATGGTTAATTAGCGTACGCTTGCACAGCAGTCTTGTAGAATTTGTGTCTGATGTCTGGGAGGCAGTGTGTACAGTTGGCAAACTGGTAAGTACTGGCAGAAAACATGCCTGAAAAGGAGGCATTTAAATGAGGACAGAATTAGCAGCAAAGGGTTGTCATATGTGCATTAAAGGTTTTATGATCTCTCCACAGTTTTATGGGAGTGGGCATGTTGGGAAATGTTCCCTAACAGTGAGCTGGATTAATCATTTAAAGTACACTGCGTGATGCTGGCTTTGTGTGCAGGGGTTTTTTTTTGTGCTTGTTTGTTTGTATTTTTTAAATAAAGATGTTCTATACATTGATATAATACATAATATTAATAATAATTAGTTGTGGATAATGTTTTATAGTTTTCAGAAATCCTCATTTTATATACTGAGATTGAGAGGTTTTTTGTTATTGTTATGCTACACAGCATTTTCTCTTATGGCAGCTGAGCAATTCATCAACCAACCGTTAGTGAGGCGTAGAGTTGCTTACCCAGTGTGGAATGCTCTGATTACCATCTATAGCAGTACCAATGGGATGTAATTTGCCATTCTAATGGTGTGACTGCCAACAGGGTTAAATGATCAGCATCCTTCTATCTGACATGTGTTGCATTAATGCTAACATGTGCTTTGTACAGCATTACAATAATCCTGATCCTAAACCGAATTCCATACCCCTAGCGCCTAACCCAAACCCATATTTGTAACCCTGACCAGGGAAGCACAATAGCGCTAAGCAGGTACCAAGGAGAGAAACATTTGATACAGAGGGTAAATGCCAGCATTCTGAGCCAGTATCATTTCATTGATAACTTCGGCATGGTACCCATACCAACACAAAAGGGTTCTAAATTTGAATTTATTATTTATTATTCATAAATGTATTAATATTTATTATTAATTTATTATTTTATTTATTAACCTGCTTTTTTATAGCACCAGCAGACCAATTGTAATGCTTTACAATTTTAACAATTAGTTTAAACAAGACTGGGTAGTAACAAAACAGGTTCCAACAATAGCAAATGTCTAGGCGCTGACAAAAATATTAAATGGGGTAAAGGAGAAAATATATACTTCAGCTGTTCAACATAAAGGGACAGAGAGGGTCCCTCAAAAAGTCATAATAAGCAAAGCAAGTATATTTAATGTAATGAATAAAGATAAAAAATTAGATGTACATAAAACAGTGTATAGTAGATTATTTTCTCGAACAGTACATTTAAGTTAAACGACTCCTATGTTCACTTATGGGTATAGGCACGATTCAATATTAGTATCTTGACAGTACAGAGTATTGCACTTAAATATTGCACTTAAATGTACAAGCTAGCTCAATGGCAACAGTTCCAGAAATATAGATGGAAAGATTCAATGCAATTAAATATAGCGATGCATATATTTATCAGTGTGTCTATGCGGTAGCAAGATGGCAAATACTATGTGACAATTAGATAGATGGTGCGCTTCAGTTTATCGCTCCGGGATATCAGAGGATAGTAAAGTGGAGCCTTTAGCACGGACTCAGTCCAGCAGATGGAATGGACTCACCTTCACAGGAGCAGATTTTGCAATAGCCTCTATGGAGATGAATAGCACGGCGTCCTGCCAGCATCAGATGTTACTTCCTCCGATGGCTCAAATAACAAAATTTTGTGCACAGTTACCACGAGAACCTACCTGGTTAAGGCTGGAAGTGTGGCAGGGATGGAACAGTACTCGTAGTCCACATATTAGTGAAAATCCAGGTATTAAATATACTCTGAGTGCTAACTATTGCTCTGTGAATAGTAGCAAAACAGTCAAACAACAACAACAAGCTTACTGTACACTCTATAGAACATTGGGTTTGATACATAAGGTGAAGTGCTATATATCACACAATAGAGCAGCGAGGTTGTATGGTAAAGGTGCTCAGTGCTCTGTTTGAGCCAGTTACACTGTCGTTAATAATAAAGCCAATATTATAGTGTCCCCAAACGTGTCTCATCTGTTTTAGATACTTTCTTCTATATTCTTAACATTTATGTACTTCAAATTATTAATTAACTTAAGTCTCTATTTATAAAATGAGATAAAAAATTAGTTCAACAACCAGAAGCAAAATGGATGCTGAAGTCAGTGCGGTATTCTGAACACAGGCCCTCCTCCTCCCAACAAATCCCAGCATTGTCGCCATTGGTCTTGGGATTTTAACCAAGTTCTTATGGTAAGCAGAATGATGTTGTTTACATAGCAGACCAATGCCTGACTCATACCTGAAATATGAGATTAGTTAATTTATATGAGAAGCATTAGAAATCGAAGCAAAACATTTGGTGATATTATTGAGATGGATGAGTGCATTAATAAACGGTTACAAGAAGCATTTTGTCAGCAAGGAGAAAGTCGATGAAAATAAATGACCAAATCTGTCCATAGAATTTACATAAACAATAGCTAAAAAATGGATAAAACCAAAGGATATTATTGTAATGCCAATTATTTAATAGCAATCAACATATCTCTGAAAATAAGGTAAATTCTTCTAGTTGTAGCTGTTCGCATAAAGAAAAGTTGAAAGGCCAAAAAAAGTAGCATGATGTTCGATTGCAAATAAATGTCCATATGTTCGACTTTATATAAAGATAAAGGTCCGGATTCACAGTCACGTAGTTTTCGTCTTACGTAGGTTGTTTTAAGAATTGAGCTACTACGCATGCGTAGTAGCTTATTTACGCTATCTACGTACCATTTCTAAAGACTGTGCTTCCACAATCTACGTACAGAAATGGTACGCAGATAGAGTAAATAAGCTACTATGCATGTGTAATAGCTCAATTCTTAAAACAACGTATGTAAGAGGAAAACTACGTAACTGTGAATCCGGACCATATTTCATTAATGTGAAATCCTTCAAGGTATGTCTAGATCTTCTCATTCTTCAGCCAGTGGAAATAGTCTAATAATAATAATAGTTAGGCGTTAACATATTCTTCCAACTTGATTATGTCTCAGATCTCCATGGTTACCCATGACATCAATCCTATGACATAAATAGGTAGAGTGCCATTATGGGAAGATATAGATGTAGGAACACTCTGTTACCACATGTAACTTTTGGTACAGGTCCTTCAAAGATGCGGCAAGGCTACAAGGTCATTCAGCGAGAGAAATTTTTCATAAAGGCCCTTTCAACTGTCAGATGAAGTGTATTATCAATATATCAATAAGTGCTTTTCTCGGCTATGCGGCAATGAATGATGAAGTACCACTCTAGTTTCATCATCAAGAGACAATGTTGTTTTCCAAGGTTTAACGTAGTGATACACCACAATGCAACAAGACATATATCATAATTAAGTTCAAGAGGTTCCAATTATGACAAACTATACATTATGTAAAACCCACTATAAGGCGTTATCATATGTCTGAGTGATATCAGACAACTAATGTTTATAAGAAACTCTTCTGCTTCATGTACTATGCTTTACTAAATAAAGTTTTGTTGAAAATTTTGAAAGCCTTGCCGGTTGTTATGTCGACAGTTGAGTAATCTGGGCCTCATCTAAACTTAATAACAACGGCCAATTTACACACATGGCAATCGTAAATCTGGCTGTGCGAACGCACTGTGAAAGCGCATGGCAGATGTTACTCATTGTAACACTGGTTGTACATAACTCGGTACAATAGGGCTGGACAATCCTACGCAAGCTGAATATACGGATTGTGGACGGAGGGAGGCATTCAAATTGTACAGTATCGTCTGGGTTAGGCATTA
>WWET01000038.1:514692-527657 GCA_011038615.1 Limnodynastes dumerilii | reverse complement strand
GGCCATACGCTCCTGTGCGAGCGTATTGTCCCTTCCTTCCACCGGCTGAAGTTAGGGTAGCCTTCAGCCGGCGTAAGGAAGGGGCCATACGCCCGCACAGGGGGAGTGCCAGGGGGAGGCAGCGATGTAACGCTGAGCGTTAGCACGCTCAGCGCTACATCGTACCTCTGGATCAGGCCCATTGCCTTTAAGTTTGATTGGTCAGAGTGTGTGTAATAGATCAGCATGGATTCTTATGCATGCACAGTTTGGTTGCACTTCCTTTGAGGCTTCAATGTATATACAGTATCCTTCCAAATATTTAACTATGCTATGCACAGACTTTGCACCATTCCTGAAGGTCTTTCTATTTTGTGTTTACAGTAATGTGATATTTTGCCTGAAATGTTTCTTGAACATGCCAATATGTTTACCAATTGTCCTTGTCTGGAATTATAATGTCTAAAAGCCAAAGCATCACACATGAAAAATTACATAGAAAAATCAGGGCCATCTAGAAGTCTCCCATAGTGTTTAAGTATAGTGGTTTATAATTATTTTACGAGGTGAATGTATCTCTTGTTCATATTTCCTTTTACTAAATGTGATTTGAATCCCACCCTCAGTCAAAATGACTGTCTTACACCTGAGAAGATTGCACTTATTCAAAATTAATGGTAACAGAAATTAATATGCATATGGCTTCTTTTATGATCTTTAATTTGGAAGTATTAAGTGTATAGTTATGTTGAGGGAGAATTCTCTAGGCTCGGAGTGTTTAAATGTTTAGCACTTTAAAAGCAGAAATTAACAAAATAAGTGTTTATTTTTGTGCTATTAAAATTGGCCTATTCTTGATTGAATGTGATATTCTAGCAAATAGGTTTTTTTTTTTTAGCACAGAGGCAAAATTTTAATGCTACATTCATATTCAATCTTAATGTTGATTCACGGTCCCTGAAGCAAAATATTGTACCCAATGATTAGACTTATTGTGATTTTGTGCTAAATGGTGTACAGCACAAATAGCATTTTGATTTCTCCAGCACCTGATTTTCCCAAAGTGCACTGGGGTTTGTGAAGACATGCGAGCATGTGATTTGTTCTCTTTACATTTAATACTCATCTAGTTTTCAGTACTGTCCCATAATGGTCACAGATCAACAGAGATTTATGTCCTGTTCTCAGTCGTACTGAAGGGAAGAGCCACCTGGCTGAGTGCTATCCCTATACATTTCTTTCCACCATCAACAAGAAGCTTATGAAAAATGCGTGCAGGTGTTCCACAGGTCTAATTTGATACTGAAGTATTATTCTCTCTCTTTTTTTTTATTTTTTAATAAATGAATGTGAAGGTGCTGCTCAGGATAGTGTAACTGATAAGGAATTACAGGCTGCAAGTAGCACGGCTTTGGCTGATCCCTGTCTGTACTACTCCCTGCACTAGCTACTACTGCAGATCTATATATTACTGAAGTATACTTCAAAAGTGTCAGTGCAGCAGTATACATAGATCTGCAGCAGTGGTCAGTATATATATTTCTGGCCCAATACACTATAACTATAGGATCGAGCCGATAATCGCTCCAGTATATGGCCAGCTTAACTTAAGTTGAAGGAGTTGACCATAATAATTGGCACCAATAAACCTATAATAGTACAGGGTTTATTCAGAACCATGGACCGCATCCAGAATTAGCGTTCTGAGCCAGGCAACATACTGTTCAGGGGGGCCTTGGGAGATACAATCCGTGGGCCCTATCTTAAAACTTCTGTGGTTGGTTACTTACTATTCGTGGGCCCTACCTTAAAACTTCTGTGCTTAGTTACTTAAAGTGGGGACAGCATAAAAATCTGGGCCCTTCCACATAGCGCAGTCACTTCCTCCACCGTCATTTGCTGTCTGAATTTATGCTGCGCTCGTATATGCGCTTTAGAGAACAATCAACTATTATTTTGTATGTTTTGTTAGCTCCAGTCTATGTTAGGTGGACCGCCATTTCAACCAAGCAAACAAGCATGTGGGCATTGTAGAAGCACAAAGTAACACAGAGGAGAGACACATGTAGGACATCAAATAGTAGAAGTGTACATATGTAGAGTTGCGCGCACATAGAATTTTGTATTTTAGATGTACACATCTACACACATCCTGTATGTGGGGGGAGCGGCTTTACTAATTCATACATATAACTGGTGTTCATTTACCCACTGTGGGCGAGGGCCAGTCACATGTCAACAGCGTAACTACAGACGAAGAGGCGTGCCAGCCATATGAAACCCATAATTACATTTCGGAGGCGGGGTGAGACATTTAAATCGTACAGTATGGGCGTGCTTAGGTGTGTAAGTACGTGAGGCCTATACGTACGTCAGTACTTATGCTGTGTAAAGTTAAGGTAGGGTTCGGTAGACGTAAAACAGCCAAAGTACGTACATGCAACGGGAGTGCCTAGGAGAGTGCTTAGAAGGTACGTAAGCGTAAACACGCTACGCTGTGTAACGTAGCAAGCACCTGGCTCTGCATCTACCCCCTGTGTTTTATATATGTTTTATGTATATGCTCACTGAGCATGGAGCTCAGTGAGTAGCACTTATGTCTCACAACGCTGAGGTCATGAGTTCAATTCCCAGACTAGGCCTTATATGAGTGGAGTTTGTATGTTCTCCCTGTGTCTGTGTGGGTTTCCCTTCAGGTGCTCCGGTTTCCTCCCACACTCGAAAAATATGCTGGTAGGTTAATTGGCTGTTGAATAAATTAACCCTAGTGTGTGTGTGTGTGTGTGTGTGTGTGTGTTTGTGTGTGTTAGGGAACTTAGATTTTAGAACCAATGGGGTAGGGACTAATGTGATTGTGAAATGTTCTCTGTAAAGCTCTACGTAATATGATGGCGCTATATAAAAACCTGTTCATAAATAATAAATTTTGCAGGCACTTTCCTTTAATGTCAGCAACATCTAAATTGTGCGCAGCTCTACATGTTGCCTCTGTGTCTTTATCTCTCGCTTCTCCCCATGCGGACATACCCCTGTATTGTTAAACTATAATGTTAATATTTTTATTATTATTATTATTATTATTATTATACTTGTACATGATAAGATTGCAGATTGCTGCTATCAGTTGAATATCAGTATGGGTATATAAATCTCAAAAACATAAGTACAGTATATACTTTTTTTTTTAATGTGTCCTATTTTCCCATGCATTTTATGCAGATTCTGATAAATACAATAAAGCACATGAGGCACCTTTAGTGACAGAGCTTTTATCATCACTGGAAAATAGAGATTATGGGTGAGAAGTGGAGAGAGAAAATGCTCTTAAGGCAGAGTCCATAGGAAGCTTATCAAAGCCATAGAGGCAGCTTAGTTTTCTATCAGACTGCTGATTATTTGCCTGCTAGATAGAGATATACACTGATAAAATCTGATATGTATTTCTATATATAACAAAATATTAAGTACATTTTAAGCCATGATTCTAAAATATACTGGCCATTGTGATCATTTTTGGATCATCTTTGTTTATTTTGTATATATGCTGACACCATTTCTCCCGCTTATTGCATTGAAAAGTTGTAATCCTTCTTTTACTCCCCTGTTTCTATACCCCACTTCTAAATATCCATACTGCCGCTTCTAAATATCCATACTGCCACTTCTAAATATCCATACCACCACTTCTAAATATCTTAACACCGCTTCTAAATATCCATACCACCACTTCTAAATATCCATACCGCCACACCTAAATATCCATACCGCCACTTCTAAATATCCATACTGCCACTTCTAAATATCCATACCACCACTTCTAAATATCTTAACACCGCTTCTAAATATCCATACCACCACTTCTAAATATCTTAACACCGCTTCTAAATATCCATACCACCACTTCTAAATATCTTAACACCGCTTCTAAATATCCAGACCACCACTTCTAAATATCCATACCGCCACACCTAAATATCCATACCGCCACTTCTAAATATCCATACTGCCACTTCTTACAACCGCTTCTAAATATCCATACCCCCACTTCTATATATCCATACCGCCACACCTAAATATCCATACCGCCACTTCTAAATATCCATACTGCTACTCCTAAATATTCATTCTGCCGCTTCTAAATATCCATACCGCCACTCCTAAATATCCATACTGCCACTTCTAAATATCCACATATAACAAGGTACATGTTCTAATCTAATATTATAAATAGGTGCATTTGCCCCACTGTAGTACAACACAAGAGGGCGTGCCTCACAGTCACGCCACCAGTTTATTATCAGCCCACTGAAGCTTCCTGTAGTTCTCTGTGATTTTTTGACCTTCTGTAGTGCCAAAACCAAAACCGGCCTTCTGAAATGGTGGCAATGGTCTCTTTAACATGTCTAGATGTTGGATTATGCTAAAAAATCATGTAAGAAAAATAAAATGATTGGAGCATGGTAGCAGTACCGGTGTATAAAACAAACCAGAAAAGTAATGGGAAGCGCTACATTGGCACCAAAAACGCTGAAAAGCTCTGATTCAATTAAAAAAAAAAGAGATATTTTAATTACTAAAAACAACCACGTGATAAACAAAATATTTTGATCCATAATAAATGATGCAATCTGGGGGAAATGATGTGTAGTCCTGCAGTTAGAAACTATGGGCCAGATCCTCACCTACATCTAAAAGGGGACTTATGCGGGTCATTTGCGTAAGTCCCCTGTGTTGGAACATCTGTGCATGCACGCACCAGCTGTTCCAATAGCATAAGTACTAACTAAGTGCTAACATAAGTAACTAAGTTACATATCTCAGCATTTACGTAGAAGGTGCTGATTGTTCATTTACGATGGCCGTATCCCCACCATACAGGCGGTGATAGCCATTTAAATCAGGGGCGGGGAAGCTCCATTAAAAGTTAAGGTAGCAATCTGGACACGTAAGTGTCCAGATTTGCTACCGGCAGTGGGGAATGCAGGGGGCGTGCACTCCCCGCTACGGCTGCATAACTACGGAGCCCCCGCACGCACATAAAGCATGCGGGGGTCAGGATCTGGGCCGATGATTCAAATAAGCAATATAGTCAAATAGATCCCACCTGTTAATCCCCCAATAGAAATCCACCAGTAACTGAGAACAACGCCGTTCAATGTAAAAAGTCTCTACCGCGCCAACCTGGATGCAGTTAGTCCCCTGTAGGGAATATTACTGCCCGAAGAAAGGTCCACAGAGAAATCAAACTCAAGGAAGGTGTAAATACTCTGTAGATAAACTTTAGTACCTGGTGTAGGCACATATGCAGCTGAACATTGGACCAAGTTCACTTCCATTTGTCTAGGAAGTCTTTATCGCCTTGACGTGCATGCAGTCATCCCCCGATGGGGAAGTTTACTGCCTGGGGTCGTGTGGTCTACAGATAAATCAGTCCCAATATGGATAGAAGCAGCAGGAAAAAAAACTGGTTATTATATACTGGAGAAGCCGCTGGTTGGAGATGGGCTTTATGCGTTACAGAAGCGGTACTGGTAACTGGTTTAATTGAAACAGCTGTTGTGGAGTTATAGTGCTGAATGGTAATAAATAGGAAGAAAGGCTGTTGGATCTTTTTTAAAGAATTTCACTGTCATAGGACAAAATCCCCACTTGCATAGTCAGATGAATAAACACCTAATTAAAATATATCTCTGTTTTTTGGGGGGTGTTATCTAGTGCTGACCATTACTTTTCTTGTTTGTTTCTATATGTCAGGGTGGGCAGACCCTGACAGATAGCTTACAGTCACTTATAGAAAAGGTTACTCAATTGGGCAATGCTGTTACTTTAGAGAATTTTAATTACCTTTTAAAGGAATGGTTTAACGGGTATTCTGGATCTTCAAAGAGGGGTCACTTTCATGGAACTAACACTAGAAATGGGATTTGTTCTAAATTTTGTCATTTCAGATCATACAGATTATAATTTTTCAGAACTTATGAAACGGTAAAGAAGCTGTCGTCTCTTTTAATGTGTGCTGTAAAACAGAAGTGCATGTTACTTTGACAAAAAAATCACTTAGCAAAGGGAAATAACCCTTTTTAAAGCTGAGGTCATCAATTCAACTCAGACTGGAATTAGGTTTTTTGAAGAAAAGAATCAGAACATTTCTGAAAGCATTTGAAAGCATTTTAAAAGAAAAAAAACACGTCCCAATGTATTTATACGAGGAACAAGTACAAGTGTATGAAAGTAAAGCCAATGGGCCAGATCCAGACCTGCGTTTCCATTACGTTTCAAAGCATAGCATATTTACTATGCGTTCCCCTAGGCACACCCCTCGGGCCTATGTACTTTTGCTGTTTTACGCTTGCCAAACCCTACCTTAACTTTTCAAAGAGTAACTACTGTCGTATGTAAAGGCTTCACATATGTAAGTGCCTAAGCACGTCCATACTGTGTGATTTAAATGCCTTACCCTGCCTCTGAAGCGTAAATACTGGTGTCGTATGGATATCACGCCCCTCCGTTCGTATTTACGCTGTTGATACGATGCTGGTACGTAGAGTTATGTGGCGTAACATCTGCCGTGCCCATGCACAGTATATACTAATGGGCGATTTTACGTCAGCGGCTAGCGTAAAATCGCTTGCATACGTAGTTTAGGATCTGGCCCAATGTGTTTTCAGCAAAGTTGAAAAAGTAACAGATGCAAAAAGAATAGAAGTGTTCAAGGGGCAAAACAGTACATTTTCGAAACTGTCGTTTACTGCACAAAAATAAAAAAATTGGATGCAATCTTCTTACCTTCTCATCAGCAAGTTACTTGAGTTATGTCACATGACACATTGATTGTTGGGAAATTACAGTGGGTCAATGAAACTCTTTTCATTACAGTATCCTGTAATGCTATCTGTAGCCTTGCGGTTTGATTTTCTACTCCACACATCAACTTGAATATAAACCTACAATTTGCTCATCTCGTAATTAAATACATTTTCTCCAAATTTCACTTGTGAGCAATCGCATATTGAAAAGGTGGCGTGGCTAACATTGAATAATGTAATAAATAAAGGTTATAGGTTGTTGTTGATATAATAATTTGTTCAATATCAAAGTAATAACAGCAGCAGATTCAGTTTAGGTTAAGCCACAATAATAAATAAATAAAATGCCTAACCAGGTTGGTGATTTATTAGAAACACAGGAACCTTGGTGTCTGTAAAATATAACAGGCTTCATGCATGGAAGTTTAATAGTCCATGCAGATTGCAATTTATAGAAATGTACAGCGTGCACTGACAGTATAGGTATCAGGTTTCACAAAAGAAAAACAACTTCTCTCCACTTGAGGTAAAAGCTATGAGGGGGTCTATTTACAAAGTTCATTTTCATGTGATAATGCCCATTTTCATGTGAAAATGGGCATTATCACATAAAAATGAACTGTTTCTTATTTACAGACAATAGATCACCATGGAAATGAACTGTTTCTTATTTACAGACAATAGATCGCCATGGAAAATAGTAGTTTCCATGTTACTATCGGGGGTCTCCGCTGGCCCGTTCATTTCAGAGCGGGCCGGCGCTTCCTTATATTTACAAAGCCTCGGAGCGCAGTTTTACACTCCGCTCCAGGCGTAAAACTAACGTCAGCTCAGACTGGCGTCAGGGGATATCTCTCCAGCGATGTCCCCATATACCCCTCTTTTCCTCCCCCTAATAGCTGTTATTAGGGGGAGGTATGTATGGGGACACTGCTGGAATACCGCTATGTGTTAAAATGTAAAAAAACAGAAAAATTATATTTTTATGTAAAATTTTTATAAATACACCTAAAATATATAAAACTGTAAAAAATGTAAAAAAAAATAGCAAAACTTACTCGTCCGGGAGAAGCGTCAGTGTTTTTTCATATCTGGACCTGAAATTTTCTAAGTGAGGAAACAGAGTCTCTGCCCATGCGCAGGACTTCATTCATACTTCGTATGAATGAAATGTCCTGCGATAAGCAGAGACATCATCGTGGGATCTCACAGGAACTCGCAGGTAGGGTGAATATAAGTAAATTTAATGCACGATGCTGCTAGGCTCGCTGTGAGGAGAAGCGAGTCTGGATCAGCATCGTTCATTAAAAAATTAACTCATATGTAAATAGACCCCGAGGTGCTGACAATGAGAGAATTGCTCTCTAAGACATACAAACACACACTCTCTTCCTTGACTGACTGTCAGACTCTGAGCTCTGGAACCCAATGTAGCTCTCTATATAGGAAGCTAAATGGTGGGAATTTACTACACTTGCTCAGCCTAGTGCGGATGTCATAGCTATAATTAACACTTAAAGAGAGTGCTGTTATCTCCAACATTGCACAGATAAAAGATTTTCAGATTAGCTAAATGAAATAAGGATAACTATTAAGGAGAGTAAAAGGGCAAAATTAAAGAATACAAGATATTCTTCGTGGATATATGTTGTGTTTTAATGTTACTGTCACCGTTGCAAATTATGTTTTTAGTAGATTGAAGTTTCAGGCCAAAAATAAATTACAGAGTTAATATAAGTGACCAGATGGTCTTCGTGAACAATTCTCTCTCATTGCCAAACCATGATTTCTCATTTTTAAAGACATCAGAGAGAATGAACTGATAAAATTCAAAGCAAGAATTATATATTGTCCTTCCTGTATTACTATGAACCAGTATTTGTAACATCTGTAGTGGAAAAGGTTTTATGCAGCACCAAGCTCACATACTGAAATGGTTTGAAGGAAATTGAATAAAGGTTTTTATTTTATATATATTTTTTCCTTTCTGGTGTTTAATATTTACGTTTTATGGTATTAGTCTATTACAGGTAGAGACAACCTGCAGCGCTTTAGGTGTTGTAAACAGTCCCAGCAGGCTTGTCAAGTATCCTCTATCCTAATAGAGCATTAATTTCCAACACTGAAAAGTCAGAAGCAAAATTTAAAACATTATTTTTATTAAGCGGATGCAGTCTCCGGTCCAATTGCCCGCTTTGCGAAATATTACAAGTTATAATTTATTTTTCGTCTGTCTCTATTTCGAATAGAAGATATTTTTATGAATGGGTGAGTGTGCCAATCGGAATACTCACCCGTTCATTTTCACAAACCCGCTGGATGACAGCTCCGATGAGGTGAATAACCTCTCTGGCGCATTTTAGTATTAGGGGGTCTTAGGGTTAGGCGCTTAAAAAGGGACGGTTAGGGTTAGGACCATAGAAGGGGAGGGTTAGGGTCAGGCTACATGGGGGGGGGTCTTAGGGTTAGGCTATAAAGATGAGAGTATTAGGGTCAGGCTAGGGAGAAGGGAGGGATAGGGTCAGGCTGCGAGGAAGGGAGGGTTAGGGAGTGCACTCCAAATCACAAACTTCTTTAAAGAGTATAAAGTCAATTTATTATTACATTCATAGTATCAAATTTGTAAAATTATAGCCACAAATAGTACAAGACATACTGGACAACAATTAATAAAAAAAAGCCCATTCAATTCCGGTATAGCACATAGGTGATTGAGAGAACCATATGGCTAGCAGGCATGCCTAACCCTATCTAACAAACAGACAAATAAAAGAAAATAACAAAGCCACCTCACGATGGCGCTTCACCCACTTAAGGGCTTCTACTCACCCTACCTATGGCCAGCCTCACGTATAATACAGTGGGTAGGGTATGGAAGCACAGTGCACAAACACAATATACACAATAAACACAATACAATCACCACCGGAGATATGGGCAAAAGAGCAGGACACCGACACGTGTTTCGCTCAGCAGCTTTTTCAAGGTTTTTTTGCAGGGAAGGGAGGGTTAGGGTAATGGAAGGGGAGGGTTAGGATTAGAATTAGGGTAAGGGTTGGGGTTAGTTTAGCCACTTAACTTTCGGAGCACCTTGTTTGTTGCTCCGGGGATCGATTGCTATGCCTCTTCGAGGCCTAAGCAATCGATATCCTAGCCAGTGTGAAACTGACTGGTAGAGAATGGCCCTATCAAAATAGTGCCGTTCTTTGCGGGGACCCACACCCTTTATTAAGGGCAGCACATTTAAATGGTGTTTTACACCTCTCTACACATGTGGAAACTGATGTAGAATTGTATTGTACGTATTTTTGAAGGTAGAAGTAGGCACATGCAAAACATTTGCAACTATCAAGCAATGATGAGTTATGCATGTACTTATACCAGGGATGAGCATTTGCATGTCAATATACCCATAACTAGTGCAACTGCGTATTTTTTAACTGAATATGGCACAGAAATGTATGAAACGTCCTTTTGAACGCAAGGTGTCATATTCCTAGATTCCTAGATTGTGTACAAATCATGCGTTCACAGTGCTAAGAACCACTCAAATATGGTTAAAAGAAATAAAAAAGTTACATTGGCATAAATAAAATAAAGGTCAATCCAGGTTGCTAAATCATTGCCAAGAGCCATGCTAAGAGTATACTGCAGCCCGGAAATACCATTGGTGCAATAGGTGCAGAAGCATACTGATACAAGGGCCCACAGTCATCATAACTGCATTGCCGAAGCTCCCCACAAGGCTACCTGGGATATCGTCGGGTCGAAAGCATATTTTTTGCACCTGGGCCCACAACTTGCTATGCCCGCCTCTGGTATACTGTGATGTTAAGCAGATACTAAACCAAGCCAGTATTGTTTAAGAAACCTCACAACACTCATAAGTACATAGCAATTATATACCGTATATTCCATCTAAAGTTGGTCTATATAAAACATTTACCTAGTAATCAAATAGAACGATTTATTTCAATTGCAAAATAAATCAATCTAGTCTTTATTTGTTCTATAGGTTATTTACACAGGACCGTACCCAGGCCGCACACATGATACATACATGCAGAGTTCTGGAACTACACACGGAAAAGGGGGGTGAATTCTTCTGTCACTCCCCTCTGTTGTGCATAAATATGGACACTTCCGTGTCCATAAATCTATCTTAGTTTTACCTCTCAGATCTGTGTCTATACACACACAGATCCGCACTGTAAGCACACACTGAGCGCAATCAGGGCTGATGTGTATCATCTGGTGTGGGTATGCGTAGATATTACTTGCAAGGAGACTTACGTAAGCGGCTTGTGCCAGTCCCCTTGCGTTATTAAGTCTGTGTATGGCCCATAATCATTAATGAAAGATGCTTATTATATTATTATGTACATCTTTATAGACATAGGGCAATAGCTTTACAGACCGTGCATGCTACAGTATGCTTATAGTTTATCCTTTTTTTCAGAGCCTAAAACATATTGCTGTGTGTCTATCTGTTGCCTGCTGCCAATCTGTACTTTGGTGGCTTGATTATATTTTTTGTATATGTGTCTTTAAAGGGACGCACAAGTTAGCATGTTTAACTGCAGGACTGGCAGAATCCATTGCCAAAACCCAGAGGAGAGGCTACGCACTGAAATGGTGTGATTTTTTTTCTTCCTCCCATGTCGTATTAAGCGGTAGAGCCAAGCAGTCATGTCTAACCAAGTGTTTTAGTAAGATAACAAGGACGCTGTCATATTCAGTCGAAAATTCCACTACTCGGAACAGTTAGCAGTTGAAATAATTCATTTTACTATTTGTCATTGCATACAAAACAGCTGCCAGGGATGTGACTGTCATGCAAAGGTTCAGTGAACATTTAGTGGCCCAACATCCAATTATCGCTCTTGAAATACAAAAGATTTTATTCTGGTATGTGTATCCAATTTGACTTTTATAATCCTGTTTATTATTGTTAACTTGTTAGTAGACCGTAATGGACACTAAAATATCAGCATTATGAGTAATTTCTTGCCCTTTTTCTGTGTGTTTCTAGGGTCTTAGTTATTTTGAATGTGATTTCAGCATCTGTCATTACCTTAATAGATTGTGGTTGTTTACAGATTATACTGACAACATGTTATTGGCGCAACCAAAGGTAAAATTGTTGAAAAACTTTAAAGCAAACATAAAATCAAAATATAATTTTAGCAAACGGTGCACATTTTAATATAATTGAAATGTGATGCTTCATTTTGTATTTTGTATTTCGCCAAAGGCAAGGATTATCTTATTTGCTAGTCTGAAATGCCTGTCCATTTGACTTATATTAAATGTCCTCCATATCTTTGTAAAACAGTACATTGAAGTATAGTAAGATATATAATAGTTATATACATGCTGTGAAGTGATGTAAAGTAAATGGTTGCAGTACCTGATGGGAAATAATACAGGATTTGCTTATCACACAATGAAGGTACAAACATACAATATTTCATTATTTACACATGTTTCTGTGATCCAAAACTAGCTTTTTTTACATGAATAGTTACCAAGATGACCAACAACTTTATTAGCAGAGTTTAGCAATTATATAATACTCACCATCATATTACTTTGCCTTTTACAATTTGAAACAGATGTGGAAATTAAGAAGTGGCGGTACGAAAATTTAGAAATAGCAGAAGTGAATGGAGATTTAATTTTCTATAAATTTTCTATTAAATCGGTGTGAGAAGTGACAGTATGGCATACACCCATATACCCCCTCATTTCCAGACCTGATTTGAAACCATAATTATAAACAGAGGCGTATCTACCCCCTGGCCAGGATGGCACCCGCCGGGGCACCAGCCATAGCGGGGCGCTGCCTGGCAATGACACCTGTGGCTAAGAGATAGTGTCGCCTAGTGCAGCGCTGGTCTAGAGTCAGACTGCGGCTGGATGATTTTAAAATGAGGGCTGGCTGGTTGCTAGGATACCCGTGGTCACATGCTTCTTTGTGACCGTGGGACTTCATTTCTCTTGCAAGTATCAGCCACCGCAAGACTTCAGTTCTAGCCACAGTCCCGCTTGGAGGACACAGGTAAGGTAAGAAAACCTGGGGAGGGAGGGGCTGGAGCCTGGAGGCACATGATGGGAGTACTGGGGGGGCTGGAGGCACATGATGCGAGTACTGGGGGGGGCTGGAGGCACACGATGGGG
>WWET01000038.1:495499-505510 GCA_011038615.1 Limnodynastes dumerilii | reverse complement strand
CAGGGGAGGGGGAGTGCCAGGGGGGAGTCAGCGATGTAACGCTGAGCGTTAGCACGCTCAGCGCTACATCGTTGATCTGGATCAGGCCCTTTGTATCTATGCTCACAATTGGAGCAAAATACCACCGTGTGAGCGTATGGCCCCTTCCTTACGCCGGGCGAAGCTAGGGTAGCCTTCACCCGGCGTAAGGAAGGGGCCATACGGCCGCACAGGGGGAGTGCCAGGGGGGAGTCAGCGATGTAACGCTGAGCGTTAGCACGCTCAGCGCTACATCGTTGATCTGGATCAGGCCCTTTGTATCTATGCTCACAATTGGAGCACAAATAAATACCACCATGAAGTAATCAAAAATTTTTTGCAACTTTGTTTGAAGAAGTCCTTGTTACAGCATAGTCAAAGGTCAAAAATGACCCTGGGATGACTATGGAACTTTAAGCCCAAAGGTTGTTCCGTGACTTGCAATAATGTCATGATGACATCATTGCAGGACATGGAGATTTAGTAGTTGTGGCTGTATTCTGTACACTGCATGAACACGGCCGCAATCTTCATGTGTGCATGAGTACGCTACTATCTTCCAGCATGGATCTGGTGGTCAGACTGGCAGGAATGGGGAGTGGTTCAACAGGGTGACATGCTTAAAGCATGTCTACATAGTGGGAAAGGGCCTATGGACCTGATCGAGACCTATGCTCATGAAACGCCGCTGTGTGTAGTGTATTTACGCCAGCGTACCTACGAAGAACTCCAATCGGTCGTCCGTATTTATGCTGTCTTACGCCGACCAAACCCTACCCTAACTTTTCTGAGCATAACCATGGGCACCCGTAGGCTCCTTGCGTATTAACGATGCTTAGCACGGCCATACTGTACGATTTAAATGCCTCACCCTGCCCTCGAAGCGTAATTACGGGTTTTGCATGGCTGGCACGCCCCTTCATGCGTTGCTACAAAGTCTAAATGCTCAAGGCCCATACGTTCTGAACTTCGTTGCGTAACATCTGCGGAGCGCAAGTACTAAAGGGCGCTTTTATGCTTACAAAAAGGGTAAAAACACAGGCGGCGTTGGTCTGGATCGGGCCTTATGTCCCATATTAAGTGGGGCCAGTGTGTAAATATTAAGGTAGGATCCTGCTTGTGGAAACCCATACGTATGAGGGGAGTGTTTTCCCCTGCCACTTATGGTAATTAGGATCATACCACAACCGGAGGTCCACTAGCAGGACACTATCAATTCTGGATCCAGTTCATAGTAACCATAAGGGGTGTGGGTCATCGCTGCGAACAGCATTTTCTCCCAGTCAGATTGCAGAGGAGAAGCAATAGATGGACGGAAGAAAGAAGATAGAGCTGCGAATGTTGTGTATTCCAGTAACTCCGACCCTTACTTTAAACCCTACTTTAAACCCCCCCTTACGTTACCCTAACGCTCTCCTTACATTACTCTAAGTCTATCCCTCCCTTTCCTGCATCCTGACCCTAAGACTCGCTTCTCCACAGCCTGATCCTAAGTCTTCCTTCCCCATAGTCTAACCCTAAGTCTCCCCTCCCTGCAGCCTAACCCTAAATCTCCCCTCCCTGCGTCCTAATTCTAAGACACTTCTGCCCGCAGCCTAATCCTAAAACTCCCCATAGCGTCCTAACACTAAAACTACCAATAGACCCCGCTGTAATACTCAGGTCTGCGGCGGTGCAACAGGTTTGCATCCTGCCGTAAGGATTTATTTTACTGCTTATATGTTATTATGCTATGTAATATATATAAAGTTTTATAGAATAACATATTATTGAATTGCGCAGACCTGCAGGAATTTACTGATCATGTTGGTTTGTGTTTGGAAATCCACTGCAATGTGTTCAATATTAAACAGGGGAAAAAGTCACTTGTGGACACATTAAATATTTTCAAAGAACTGCATGGTCACAAAACTAATGAATTAAACCTCTTTCTTCATCATGCTGCTTTCATGTAACTGCCAATCTTGCCAGTCCCCTGTGCTCTAATCTTTTGTCTATACCAGCATTACTGCCAACACCAGCTGGCCGCACATGGGATATATATGACAGCTGCAAAATTCAAATGCCAGGTTCTTGAATTGCATTTAACTCATCTCTGTGGAAGATCGTCTTTTTGTTAATTATTTGACAAGTTTCATGCATGCTCGACTGTACAACTTTTAAGATTTTATCTAAGCAACCTCTTGATACCTGTGCATCGTTGTCCATCTGGATACTCTCCCTTTGCTCTGAGCTGATTACAGCAAAGACTAACAATGATTCCCAGCTCTCATTCGCTATTCCTGCATTGATATGGGTCTCTCTGCGAGGAAATATTGGTTGGATCGTGCCAAGATTCATGTTTTTTTCCCGGAGGTTTTGCTTAGTTAAAATAAAATCTGGATTTAAAGTGTCATGTCACGTTTTTGATTTAACATCCAGACAAGACCCTATTGAAAAGAAAAAGACAAATCATTTATAACCATTTTTAAAGCATTTTAAAAGTTATGCACAGATGTTGCAATTACTTTGTTTTTTGAGGGCCGTGTAAACCTATTAAAAAGTAATGAGCCATCATTTTGTGTAATAGTTTCTTATGCTCAGTAAGGAAACATGAATAATAAGAGTAGCGTTGGGTTTGTGTCACATTTGCACACACTGAATGCCATCTCTAGTCCATGTGTGTTATGAAGTTGCAGAAGCCAAAGAGTAGTCAGAGAAGAAATACTCATTACCTGTCACACACGAGCGCTCATGCTGATAAAATGCTGCTTAGTGTCACTTCCAGATTGTGTCGCTGGATAGGAAAATGTTACACTCAGAAATGCAAGGCAGACTTGTGAACTAAAGTATTTGACCTTTAGCAGTCCTGCATTACATTTTAAGCCATGATTGTTTTAATGAACCGCAGTAAATTTGCTATGACACTAAGGGATGCACTTTCTAAGCATAGTAAGAGAACAGCTGTTTTGGCTTTTCTCCCTGCTATGTGGCACACATCAAAAGCACAGGCATTTAATTGCCATACTCTAAACATCCCTGTCACCATTGTCTTGTATGGGGATGTGGAATGTTAGTTATCAGGCTGATTTTAGCGACTCATTGATTAACAGTGCTATGGTTGTTGAGGTGTGGGTGCCTGTTGCAAACGGGCCTGTTCCGAAACTGGCTGGGAAAACGATTGCTTCTGCCTCAAAGAGGAGCACCGAACGGTAAGCCGAAATGTCCCCGGCGGGCAGTACTTCCGCAGAGGAATGGGTGAAAATGACGATTGCATACTCACCTATTCATAAAAGAAATCTAAAATGGCTGTCATTCGAAATAAAAAGCAACTTTCGGCTGTCTCTACTTCGCAATGACAACCATCGACGCTGGGCGGGGGGAAGGAGGGTAATTAGGACGGGAGGGCTGGTTATAGTGTTTTACGCTCCTGTGTGAGCGTAGTTGGACACAGATACGCTGGCTGAAGTTAGGGTAGCCTTCCACCGGCATAACTGTGTCTAACTACGCTCACACAGGGGGGTGCACCAGCGTAGCTCTGGATCTGCACCTATGTGCTCTCTGCTTGTTTATTTAACAACTGTGTTTATTAAATGCCAATCACCACAAAATGTTAGTTCTCTAAAGCTGACACAATGCATAAAATTCAGCAGATGTATAACATCCGAGCTCTACTCCATGTTGGCCTAACGAGAATCAGTACTTCACAGTGACCATCCTACTAGGCATTCTATTAAACTTACCTGTTATCAGAGATCCTTAGCACAAGAGCAGAATACACCAGCTTCAGCAATCACTTGGGGAAGAGAACATCACGGAAGAGGTAGGTATTAATTAAAAATGAACATCATATACAGTCCTGGTTCCTAAGCGTCTTAGTCTTCTGAACAAGTTTAATAGGTGGGACCCTTAGTTGAACTGCAAGAGTTGCTAGAAATATTTTCATCTGGAATGCCTAACACCTTACTGTGGTGTAAAAAGTTATAATTGGACCTAGAAATCACCATTTACTACGACTCGTCATCTTTTCTCAGCCTCAGTTTTATAGCCCAGATTCGGAGCTGGAAGCACTGACAAAAAAGTAGTAAAATTGCTCCTAAAATAAAACATGAGGTTGCAAAATAAACATTTATATATATTTTTTTTGTTAATATTTTTATTTATATTATTTTCAGTTCGTTGAGCTACAACTCTTAACTAATTCTCGTTACACATTTTCAAATGACTAGCGGTATATATGCTTCTTTTTATTACTTTGCTCTGAACTCTACTCCTTAGCTTGGAGCAATGGCTGACTGGTAACTTTTAGATGGAGGGGTCAGATTTGATGGGACAACCTTTTAGGACAATGGGGTAGATCCAGAACTCTGCTTGCAATCCGTTTACTAGCGTAGCGTATTTACGCGTGTGTACCTTCTATACACTCCCCTAGACACTCCCCCTGCATGTACGTTCTTTGGCCGCTTTATACTTTCTAAACCCTACCTTACCTTTTGGCAGCGTAACCACTCTGATCCGCTCACGAACGTATTGTCTGCGCGTAGTTAAGCCGCTAAGCACGCCCATACTGTACTATTTAAATGCAAAAAACCGCCTTCGAAGCATAATTTTGGTTGTCGTAAGGCTGGAACGCCCCCTCGAACATTCTTACGCTGCTGATACGTGAAAGACCCTTACGTTACAGAGCGTAACATCTGTCGTGCGCATGCTCAGTACATACCAAATAACGTTTTTACGCCTCCGCCAGGCGGAAATACGCACGGAAACGTTGTTCTGGATCTTCCCCAATGGACCTGATCCAGACTTAAGATAGTTTTACATACGCTAGTGTACCTAAGTTATATTACTAATAATAATGCACTCCCCTTGCATGTACGTAACTTAGCTGGTTTACGTGTTCAGAACCTTACCATAACTTTTCCTTACATATCTCTGGTTGTACATAATGCCTTGACATACATAAGTGCCTAACCCAGCCTGTACTGTACAATTTACATGTCTATAGGAGGCTTGCATAGAGATGTCACGCCCCTTTCATACGGAGTTAAGTATGGTCAGAGTTACTGCCATGCATTCCCACAGCCAGACTTATGCATGCTGCATACATAAATTGGCTGTTGTTATTAAGTCTGGATCAAGCCCAATACATTTGTATAAAAAAGGAGGAGACCTAATAGCAGTTCTGCGACAAATCCTTCTCAGAGGGACTACCACTCCCAATGGAAAAAACGATGTGTATAAAAACAGAGGAGGATGAGCACTGTACTGACCCCTATAGGTGTTGGTAATTGCAAGAAAAAAAAAACAGAGTATAAATGATTGGTATCAGAACATCATATACAGAATTCATGAATGTCCAATATTAATCACGTGAGGTATAATCCGATGTGTAAGTAGTCCTAGTAATGTTCAACTGAGGTAAAATATTCAGGTGTTGATAATAACTTCCTTCCTAGGAGTCCCCTCCAGGGAAATAATCACGTGGAGGATAAAAAATAGAAAAGGTAGCAATGATTAAAAGTGCTTAAACTATTTATTTCATGCCATAAAGTTAAAAAGTTAAAAACTAATAGACTTGCTGCACAAGAGTGATGAAATTTAAAACAAAGCAGTAACGAATGATTAGAGCTTCACAGAAGGTGGATGGGGAAGCAGTGCCCACAAGGTGAAATGTCCCGGGATCATCTGTCCTCCGTCTGGTCTCCTCCTCTCACTGTAGTCTGCTGTCAAGTGCTCCTTCTGACGTGTTTTGGAGCGCGATCCGCTCTTTCTCAAAGTAATGTTATTACTTTGTTATATGAAGTTTGCTGAAGCCATTAAAAAAAATTACTTTCTGAAAGCTTGGTTAAACTGGCCACACACAACATAAATTTTCCTGTTGCTGAACTAAAGTTTTGATTGCTGGGGACATGTTATAGGGATCACACAGTGCCTAATAATCAGGGTATATGTCAGCCCAATTGGAACCCTTGGAACTGCTGTCTTGAGAAGCTTCTGTTCAGTTCCAACCTGCCCAAAGATTTTTGTCTAAACTAATTAGTAATTGATTATTTAACATAATAATTTCTATGTTATGTAGGTTAAAGAGGATATGCTGTCTTGCCTGTTAAAATCAAATACATTAAACACTTATAGGAGACTACATTTGTGCCCAATTAAAGCTTACCCAAAGTAAAAAAAAATCTGCCATATATGGTGTGATATTGCATGCATGACAGGCCTACCTGCTGGTAATGGTTGAATGGAGCTTTAGAAATCATTCAACATTGTTTACTTACCATTTATCAGCTACGGACTTCTTATACAATGTAGTTGAGTTCACCCATTCAAAGTCCTCCAGAAAAAGTGTATGTGAATAGAATGAGTCATATTGTCTGATCCATTGGCTGATCTCTACAGGAATCCAGCAGCTGCTAAATGGTAAGTAAATAAAGTTTTAATGATTTACTAATGGGCTACAATCTAGCTTCCCCACCATGTTGCAAAAGAAACATGATGGCAGGGAAAGTTGTATCTGGGACAGTTATAGGAGACACTATCCAAATTAGATGCGTCAGAATAACAGATTTCCAGTTACAGCTTACAGCCCCCTAACACATTTTCAAAATAAAAATATATGGAGATCTTCTAGGAAATGATTTATAGTCGGATCCCTCCAAGACGCAACTAACTCGGACACCCTAAAAGCCCCGAAAAAACACAAAGAAAAGGCTAACCTAAATAATTTGGTTTCAAATTTATCGAAAGCTATGCTCCCAACCACATTAACAATTTCCTTCAAAAGAGCTACATCCATGGGCTTACGCTTATCCGCTGGTTGGACTCTCTGACGAGCCCATCCCTTCATAACCCTCGAAATGAAAAATCCCCTGGTAAAGTCGTGGAACCCATAAAATGTATTTAAATAGGAAACCCCTGCTAACATGGAAGCCATAGAAGATTTAGACCGGCCTGAAACTCTCTCCACAACCACTGCAATAACAAAATGCTATCCGACTTACCTGAACCAACCTTACTCCTCTTATAGGAGACCCATTGGTCCCACGCACTACGATAGGCCCATTACATTTTGGAAAGAAGAGATCACTCCGCCGCACCCCCGTCACTGCTCTCTGGACCGAGGTGACAGGTGAGTGAACTCTTTCTGCGGGGTTAGGGTCAGGCTGTAGGGGAGGGAGGGTGGGTTAGGGTCAGGCTGCAAGTTAGGGTCAGGCTGCAAGTTAGGGAGGGTTAAGATCAGGCTGCCAGGAAGGAGGGTTAGTGTTAGGGTAGTAGGAGGAGAACGGTAGGGGGAAGTAGTGGGGGACAATTTGTTTACACTTATCGGAGCACCGAAAGCTCGGTGCTCCGTGGATCGATTGCAATGCCTCTTCGAGACATATGCATTGGAAATCCCAGCCAGATCGAAACTGGCTTGGGAGGAATGGCCGATTCGCAAATCGGCCATTCGGACCGGAACCCCACACCCCATTTATGTATACCCTGAAATGATTGTGGCGGACTGTCTGAAATGTGATAACTTTGCAGACTTGGGTGCTTAATAATGCTTCTGCCCCCTTGTTTTATATTTCCATAAAACCCATCACAACAGCCCAGATCTTCTCTAAGAGGATACTAAAATGTGGTTTGAAAAACGGCTAAGGTGAGTTACAGCAGCTTTGCTCTTAAGAAATCCTATAGGGATTGCCACTTCTTCTTATCTGACAGGGACTGCCTGGCTGGCTGTTTATTTATTTTTTTCATCCGTTGGCTGCAGTGCGTTATTAGTGGTGGTGGAGGGTGAGGCAATATTTGTGGCTGCATCTTGTAATGACTGTGAGTTGGTGGCTGACAAGCTCCCAGCAGTGTGGTACTGAGGTGACATTTGTTTTAGAAGCTTACAGTAGTAAAAGAAAGAGGGTAAATTAGGTCATTATAAATTAAGTTTACAATAATCTCTTGGTTTTCAGAGCTTTATTATGTGACATACAGATTATAATAGGGTTCTATATGTTCCATAAAAATGTAACTCTCTTCATAAATTATATGATATGAGGGCTATTTTGGAGAAATGTGAGCACAATTAAGGATAAATGATATCCTAAATTATATATATTATGCTTCATAATACATATATTTATTCCACCTTTAATATGCTGTAATTATTCTCCATAATAGGGCTTTATATTCCCCCAGATATTGGTGATATTTCATGCACACACATATAGTGGCAGAGAGGGTAGTTTGCCACCGCTGAGTAAAAGAGACTCTGATAATCTTGCTGGAAGTCTTCAGCAGTGCTAATCCTACACACTAACTAGAACACAGAGCTCACAGGGGAAAGACATGGGTCTAAGTAGAACTAGTCAGTGCCGAGGAGAAAACTAAATATAGATTGTTTATGTTTTGTGCAACGGGACCAACGCCATGCAGGTGACCACAGAAGAAACTGTCTGTGTTCAGTTAGCTGCAGGGTCGTGGGAGTGTAACATACTTACTCATTGCTGTCTGTATCATCCTAGCATCCTGAATAAAGAACAGCAATGTGGTCCAGCAATCCTGTTTAAGCAGCATCTGTGCGCCGTGCTTATCACAATATTTAGCAATAAATGAATTCTTATTTTATGTAAGTTCTGTATATTATAATTGAATGTGAGAGCTATATTGTTTGTTCCATTGAAATATTGAGAATCTGTAATGCAACAGTGCCCTTGTGGCCTCAGTATAATGAAAATCATAACATTTGCTTTTTATAAAGTATGAGTACCATATTTCAAGCTGTAAATAACCACGTATATTGTAAATTAAAATAAACAATATAAATAACTCAATGGTTAATAAAATAAAATGTCTTCGCATATGATTAAGTAGCTTCAAATCCACAGTTCACACTAGTCCCTGGGACACTCCCTTGAAGAGCACTCTCATATTTTACTTTTATTCTAATTGTAACACACTTGTTCTACTACAGGCAAACACAATTAGAATATCCATTTAGAAATTAATTGGTCCAAAGTGGTTTGGTCAGATCACAATCCTTTGTAATATTATCAACTGTTCCTGTAGCAAAAAAAAGCATTATTAGAAGCTTTATTGTAAAAAAAATAAAATAAAAAAAAATATTTCAAATAAACCGATATAAATATATTACTTAAAAAAAAATATGTTTAAATAGTTTCCACTTTGAAGATAATAAATTCTGCTGTATTTGTTTTAATTCAACTCATCACATATACATTGTACGTAGAGCACATGGTTTAAATACATTGAAAAGCCTGCATTGAATTAATATTGCAAATAATTTATGGTAAATCTCTCATTTTGCTATGCAGTGTTCCCTAATATACTCCCCCTGTGTTAATTACTTTTGTATTCATTTAGATATTTCTTAAGCACCATATTACATTACAGCATTACAATGCCTTTGCACTGTTTATTCCAGTGGATTCAGTTAAATTATTGAGTTAACTGAGTTACAAGAATAGGCCTGTTGATTATTTTTTTTCCCCCATTCGTTGCTTGGTGTTTTCATTAGATTAGACAAATTACTAAATTTTTTTCATTTTTTTTTTCATATCTGACCTATTTGAACAGGATCCAGAACTGGTGCGCAACATCTGCCGCTGGGTGAGACAAGCTGTCAAAATTCCTTTCTTTGCCAAGCTGACCCCGAATGTCACAGATGTTGTGCAGATTGCGATGGCTGCACAAGAAGGTAAGTAATAAATTGTGACACTATGTAGAGGCCAAGTGAAATATCAACTCCAAGACAGTCTGATAATGAGTGTTCTGAGGCAGTAGGGTATTGTAATATACATGAATTAATTTTCTTACCACAAATTATACAACAGCAAGATTATTATTATTATTATTATTATTATTATTATTATTATTGTCATGTCTCATGTTGATACCTACTGCATCGAAAGTCTGTGGAGAAAATGAAAATAGCCGCCATTACACATCTCCTCCCACTTTCATTACATATTTCCTTTTCTCTGTTACACATCGGCCTTTTGGCCCCCCCCCCCCCCC
>WWET01000038.1:455550-491370 GCA_011038615.1 Limnodynastes dumerilii | reverse complement strand
GTTGCATGACCTGCTACATTTATACAGTTTATACTTGCTGTTACTTCCTGCATTTTAGACAGGAGAAAATAAAAATCTAAATCTGAGCTCCAGTGGTCACAGACAGTTATATTTCATACACAAACATTGCCAATCATTTTTCATTAAAATGATGAACATTTTTCTGCCCAAATTATTGGAAGATCCTCATTTTTACGCAAATAACCATTCTTGTATGTAAAATGTAACAGTATTGTCAGTTGCTTTAACCTCTGTAACACAAGCTGTGCTTCTATTCAAATATATGCAATGTGTGCAAGTGTATATATAAAAGGAGAGGTGCAGCAAAGGACCAAAAGTAACCAATGTGTAACTGCAAGGAACAAAAGACAGGTCCAGCGCTTCATACCAAACATTATATAACACTATGGGCCAGATCCTGACCTACACGGACCTTACGGCCACACAAGGGGCCTGATCCAGACCTACGCCCGCTGTCGCTAGGACGGCGGGCATAAGCGTATGATCGACTGAAAAGCTGATCTGCGCATGCGCCGGGCAGGTGTTGCCCGGCGTAGCTACGGCAACGCCCGATCAACGACCATTTGCGTAGCGGGGAGTGCATGCACCCTGCACTCCCCGCTAAAGGTAGTTAATCTGGACACTCCAGATTCCTTACTTACGTCCGCAGACCTGGTCGTAGCCGGACTTCCTCCGCCACATCCCCTCATTTACATGTGTATCTCCACCTTTACGACTGTCGTAAACGAGGGGACAGCCCCTTTCCCATAACAGCTAACGTACGTAACATACGTTACCTACACCGACACCTCCGGCATGGTAAATAGATTGTAATTCCCCTGTCGTACGGACCTGAGGATCAGGCCCTATGTGTCAGCACATACATAAAGCAATAAATAAGAGGTTTCTTGTTACTTGTAGTAATATTTATTAATTTTAATTTATAAGTGCAGGATTTATCTTCTAATCCGTCATCTGGTCTATTTAAATAGATAAAAGAATTCTCTGTGTGGATGCAGTTGCAAAAGGTCCATCCCTGATTAAACAGAATGGGACGCAACGGAGGCAAATGTATGGAAGTTCTGATCCACAATACCACACACAGGAGAACAGGGCACTTTCTCTGCTCTCCTATGTGCATATTGTGGATCTGTGCCCGGGACCCTGCATTAAATATTCCGTGGCTAATTCCAGCCTTTACTATACCATTTAAATGGCAAATCACACCCACCATGTGTATCTCATAAGCATGGCGAGTGGCCCGACTCCTATTGCAGAGAATGATTTCTGTAGGGGGAAACAGAGCATCTGGTGGCTACTTTTCATTGTGAAAGTATAGGTACTGTGCATGCATAGTACTTATACAGAGCGGACTTTCATTCATGATGGTGTAATGTCACTTTGCTGCATCTGGAACAGGTTGCCTTAAATCTGTCAAAGACACAATATAACCTTAAGATTATCAGTGCATTTTGGAGTGAAACATACTAGCTAGTGTCAGAAAGTCATTTCTCCAATAGGAAAATGACCTGTAACACAGAGCTAAAATCTATTCTAGATTGGTCCTATATTAGCCCTTATCAGAATCCTATCATACATCTAGGAAAGGAGCTGACACATGCAGTCTGGTCAAGGTACCCATCCAACCTGTAACAGCTGGAGCAGCTTGCTCAGAAAGAGTGGACCAATCTACTTGTGCCAGGGGCACTCATTGGGAGACTACAGAAATCACTTGATTGCAGCCACTAAATGTTGTGCAACTAAATATTCGGTAAAGGGTCCCACCAATTTTATCCAAGCCATTTTCTTCTGTTTATTAATTAAAATATTCTGTTGAATTAAAATTCTAATGCAACGTTTAATTCCCATTAAATATTAAATCAGCAGTGATGGAAAATTACCTTTGTAAGTAACAGGTTGTTTCAGAAAAATATATGGGTTATTATTTTATAATATAATACTATGATATTATAATACATTTTATTTTTATGGAAGAGTACCAACAAACTTCTGCACATCACAGACTATATAAAGAGCACATACATGGGAACTCATCAGCCGAGTGGAGGGATGGTGGAATATTTCAGTAAGGCAATGTTTAAAGGTCACAGTAGTCTAATATGAAAAATCTCCTTATTAGACAAGTGCTATGGAGTCCACTTTGTTCCATGTTGTTTAAAATGTACTTTAGTTTTCCTTTAAATGAGGATAAACATATATGAAACCCACCAGTTTAATATACACCAAATGTCATTTCCACAGAATTTCTCTTTTTACGTTTACAAAAATAATTTAGATTTTGATTTTAAGGACCTGATGCAGAGATTGAAAATAAGAACTTAAAGTTACACCTGGGCTAAACCATGTTGATTTCAGGGGAGTCAAATTTCATTTGTTGCAACAGTATTATAGTTAAAAGGTGATGTTTCCCAGCTCAAGTCTAATTAGCAGTTTAAAAGTGAAGCTGATCAGGTATCTGTGTGCAATAAGTAAAAGCAAAGCATTCTCCCTGCATGCATAGAATAAAATTAACTTGACTCCCCCTAAAATCAACATGGTTTTGCCCAGGTGTAACTTTAAGTTCTTATTTTCAATCTCTGAATCAGGCCCTAAATGTGTACAGGTAAAGCCGCCATATACTGTAGTATCACATTTTCTTTCAAGTGAATCTTTAATCACTACAGAAAAGATGTAAAACCTTTTAGATAGTTAAAGCAGCGTCCTGTGCAAAGAGTAGAGAAGATGCGAGGCACGTAACAGCATGCATAGCAAATTATTTAGTGGGAATACTTTGTAGGAAATCTATGCTAGACAATAATTAGAGTTGTGTGATCAGTTTCTATCCAATACATCTTAGCGGTTACAAAACTGAGACAAATGCTGTATCTACATTTATTCTGTTTCAGCAGTATTCTTCAAAACTGGTTATAGTTTATCGTTATTAGACATTTCTAATGACTACACTTACCACTATTCAAAGCAGAACCACGTAAGATAATAATTTATGGCAGGATTAAGAAATCTGATTTGATCCAGTTTTTGTATTGGTTGAGATTGCAGCTACATTTCTTTCTGAGCATGCTCCAACATCCATGCTACTCAATCATAATGAATTCTGGCTCATCAGGGCTTAAGAGGAATGATACTCTGTTTCTGAAACTGCTCATCAGGTCTTATTGAGAACCTGGTGTGCACTGGAGCCCCTGATGGTAGAGACAGGCTTAGTGGGTTAGGTTAGCGTCCGATGGTTTGTCCTACCGCAAATCCAGTAAAAAACTATACCAGGGGTAGGCCACGTTAAACACTCAAAGAGCCATTTAGACCTGTTTCCCCCAGAAAAGATAACCTCAGGAGCCACAAAACCCTTTTGACATGTAAAGGAAGATAACACTGCTTATACCATTTTTTGCCTTTATGCTATGTATAAAAAAAACTATAGTGTGTTGCATTTATGAAATCAATGAACCTGCTCCTTTTGTGCCCCTTATATGTGCCCAGCCTTCTTCTGTGCCCCCTTTATATGTATCAGCCTACATTTGTGCCCACTTTATATATGTTCAGCCTCCTTTTGTGCCCTCTTTATATGTATATTAGCATCTTTTTTGCCCCCTTTATATGTGTATTAGCCTCCTTTGAGCCCCCTTTATAAGTATATTAAGATCCTTTGTGCCCCCTTTATAAATATATCAGCCTCTTTTGTGCCCCCTTTATAAGTATATCAACCTCCTTTTTGCCCTCTTTATATGTGTATTAGCCTCCATTAGTGCCCCCTTTATATGAACATCAGCATCCTTTGTATCCCCTTTATAAGTATATCAGCCTCCTTAGTGTCCCCTTTATAAGTATATCAGCCTTCTTTGTGCCCCCTTTATATGTGCATTAGCCTCTTTTTGTATCCCCTTTATATGTGTATTAGCCTCCTTTTGTGCCCCCTTTATAAGTATATCAGCCTTCTTTGTGCCCCTTTTATATGTGTATTAGCCTCCTTTAGTGCTTCTTTATATAAATATCAGCCTCCTTTAGTGTCCCCTTTATATACTATAAATTTTATTTTTAATTTAAACCTTGCTTATCTTTCTTTATCTTCTGCCTCCTGCTTCTGCTCCTTCCTCTGTGGTGTGGTGCATGTAATGGACCAAATCTATTTAAATGAATAATGCTGCCTCATAGCGTTATTCAATAAAATAGATTTGGTAGTACAGGGCTCCCGTAGGAGCCCTCTATATCCAATACCATTATGCCAGCCGCATCTGTTATCAGATGTGGCTGGTGTCTGTGTGAGCCGCAGTCTATGTGACCACAGGGGGCAGCGTGACCTAAAGCCCCCTAGGAGGGAGCCACAGCAGACGGTTGAAAGAGCCGCAGTAAGGACACTGCACTGGTTACCAGATGGTAAGGTATAAGCAGTAAGAACCAAACAAGGTAAGGGCTAGGAAAGTCAAGGAGAGGTAAAGGATAGATGAGACAAAGGAAGGTACAGACAAGGAGCGAGCACAACCCAGAGGACCATGGAGAGCAGGTATCATACTGTACACAAAACAATATAACTCACAGGGAGATCTGATCCTGCTGGTTATTTAAAAGGATTCCCAGTCAATCAGGGCATGAGAATCAGCCAAGCCTCTTGGACCCAATCTGCGAGTGTCCAGCCAGGATTACTCATGTATGTTCATGCCAAGCAACGCATATCCGTCATTAGGCATCCCAGCTGACCGGGTCTGTCAGTAAGGTAGGCCCTGACTGTCAAAGTTCGCCCATGGGGTTGGGAGTGTTTAAGGTATGAAGTCAGAGATGCTGTGATAGTGTAGCCTAGAAATTGCGGATCCTCCATCTGCTACTTGGGAGTCTAATTGAAGAAAATCACCTCTTTTAATCTAACCTTCAACGATTAATGTGATAATAAAGAAAAGCAAACCTTTTAAATATATTTTTTTAGCATTGCGAGTCCCCGCACGAAGGCTTCATTACGAAGTAGGGACAGCTGAAAGTTGCTTTTTTGAATGACAGCAGTTGTAGAATTTTTTTTTATGAATGGGTGTGAACAGCATACTCACCCATTCATTTTCAGAAGTGCCCTCTCCGGGGACTTAGGGTTAGGCTATGTGGGGGAAGAGTTAGGCTTAGGCTGCAGGGGGGGAGATAGAGTTTGGGTTAGGCTAATAGAAGGGAAGGGTTAGGGAGAGGGTTGGGGATAGGATAGTTACTTACCTTTCTGAGCACCATGTCCAGTGCTCCAGGGCTCAATTGCTGCTCGTTTGCCCAGCCAGTTCGGAAGTGGCTGGGAGCTAACGACCCTATTGAAATTGGGCCATTCGCAACGGAGACCCATGCTCTTTTTTTTTTTAAAGATTTTAAAGTATAATAGTATGCATTATTTTATTTGATTATTAATTCTCTGCCACTTAGGATGTTAATGTGTATTTTAGCATAAACTTACTGAAAGCTACAAGAAACAAGAGCAAAAAATGCATATAATCACATCTACCAACTGGAGACTCTTGATCTGTACAGTAACATTCCTACCAACAGCAATCTAATCCTGATCAGGATTACCTCTACCTACACACTTACATTTAATTGTTATGACCAGACCTCACTGCCAATAAGGATACAGAATAAATCATTATGTTGGAAATCAGGAATTGTGTATCTTTAGAGCATACAAAACAACATCAGCACCTAGTTGTTATTACATGAATAACACTAAGTGCTTGTAGGGATGTTGTTTACCCTTAGAAATATTGACAAGTCTCTATGTGAAAAAAGGTGTAAAGCTAGTAATTAATGCTAGTGTAGCCATATGCATCCATATTGCTTAATACAAACAAATCCTGAAAGTTATATGTCAATAAAGCAGATATAATAAATCTGGATTGAGAATTCTCTGGGTCACCTCGTGGATGTAGGTCAGGAATTAACGATTGTTGGGAAATCTACTTAAGTTTTAATTGAAATCCTAAAGAGGTTTTAATTGGTAATGAATATTAAATAGCACAGCTATGATTTATTAGTTTTAGGATTAGGTCTTCAACATGTTTCAAAGCATCTTTCTTCCAGGAATACTTCTAGTGGAAGAAACAAGCAAGCTATTTTATGTCCTGAGTTATCTTAGATACACAGTATAACATGTACTGGATCACTTCAGTTAAAGAAAGACATTGGCCCCATCTAGTTTAATAAGGATTATGCTATGGCAAAATGCCAGGATTATTGCCATAGGGCTACCTTATTCTTTAGGTTCGTAGTTGTGTGCGTATGTTGGCTAATTAGGATCATTGTTGTGTAACCACGCCCAGAATTCTGCATTTAAATGCTTCCCTCCACCCACTCTTCTTATCTTTGTTCTTAATTTGTCCCAGCACACCCCTTCATTCTTAAGTCACTACGAACCTAGATGAACTAGGTTCCTAATGGTGATTCAAAGCCATACCATTCTTAAGTCCAATGTAGATTGTGTACATTAAGTTACTACGCATGCAGAGTATATCCCTTCTTAAATTTATGCACCTAAAAAGCCGCAGATTCTTAACTGTGAATCAGGTCCTGTGTGACTGGATCACACAGAGCACTGAGCACTCTTACCATGAAAGCTGGCTGGTCTATTGTGTGATTTATAGCACTTGCCCTTACATAAGGAGATTTAAAAAACTTGGATCGTTAGTGGTACTTGAGGACAGGGTTGAGAACCCCTGCTATAGAGTGTAAGCTTGTGGCAGGGCCCTCTTACTCACAGTCTGTCTGTTACCACCCAGTCTTGTTATAATAATTGTTAAATTGTAAAGCACTATGTAATCTATTGGCACTATATAAAAACCCGTTAATAAATAAATAAAAATAAATAATACTATGTCCTGTCCACTTGTGAGTGCAAACCGGTTTCCCTGTAGCAAGCAATCAAAAGTGTCATTTGTCAGATATCTGGATCAAGTTTCCAATTGGGTCACACGGATAGAGGCAAAATCTGAGTAAACATAACCAATCACATGGAAATCAGTATGGATCCAATCCGCTTTCCAACTCCTTCCATGTAAAAAAAAAAAAAAAAGAAAAATACAATGTACTAAACAAAGTAAAAATATCTGCCACTTTTAGCTACTTATTAAAAAGTTCACCACACTTACCAAAAAAAGTAACTTAATTGACTGGCAATAAAATTATCTGTTTAAATTTTTTTTTTTTTAAAGTAAACTGTGGAAAAAAAAATTGCTTTTACATGAACATAATACTCAAAGCATTATATGGTCAAATAATTATTTACTATTATTTTTCATTCTTACAATTTTTTTCTCCAGTACTTTACTCAATATCTCATGACATGGTGTCACCAGTAGTCAGTGTAGTAGAGATCAGAACCCTAATAATAGATTTTTGACAGTCTGTTCCCCTTACCTGTCCAAGATATGTCATCACTGCTTCATAGCAACAAAGGAGACAGAAGGAAAATGCCAATTCCTGAGTTTGAGGTACAGACTTTCTCTAGTTTGACATTTCAGCAGAAAAGCAGTTTATGAGATGCATAATTTTTCATCAGGGACACAGCTGCCACCTTCATAGAAGCAGTCACTTCTTTAAATGACAAGGCAAGGTCAAAGGTGTATTACTTAATTCAATGTGATGTTATATGTAGTGTCGTTAAAAACTATGTGCTAATCTAAGTAACGCATTAGAATGCTTTACTAAAATAAATATGTAACTCCTTCATACTGGCAAATGTTGGGCATATACATAGTCAAACCATTTTTTAGTGTTATCAAATGTTATATTTTTTCTTTACCATAGGTCTGTTTTTAAGTATTATATTAAAAAATATATATATATATATTTTTATACATTTATGTTAAATTTCATCCTATTTAAGAACAGGGTTGCTGACTGTGGGCAGTTCTCCCGTGAGATTCGGCAAATCTCCCACATGCCTCAACACCCAAACAACCTGTGTAATCCCTAGAGTTACTAGGGATGGGTGGGACTTAATGATGTCATCAAGTCCCGCCCACCCCTTTAACACCTGAGATGACACTAGTGATTGACAGGGGGCAGGGCTTAATGACATGATTTGCATAAACCGCATCATTAAGCTACGCCCCTCGCAGTAATCTATGGTAAGCTTTCGATAGCCGGCAACCCTGTTTAAGAAGCCTAGATAAAATGATTTGATCTAACAAATTATATACAAATGTAATTAAGATAAGCTACTAATTATAATTACTAATCTTTAGCGATAAAGCAAATGAAAATTAGTGAAAAGTCGCCCTTATGCCCTACACTAGTAGACTTTCAGCCCTCCAACATTTCAACATTTTCACATTGAAAAACATATGTGCATAACCTATTTGCTAGCCTTCACATGTGGTACTTAGTCAGCAGAAACATGTCAACGACAACTCATGTGACTTGTGTCTCTTAGAAGTTACCTTAAGTACATTATTAATATTACTCTAATTAACTGTTTAAAGAACAATTTATTTGACACATTAATAAAAAGAAAAATTCAAATACATATTTTGGAACTATGAGAAGTAACTTGTTTCATTCTTGTAGAAAGATTTTACAAACTGGAACCAGCAATATACATTTTCCACTGGTTTCTATATATCTTGACTGGTAGAGTTTCTGTAGGTTTGGAGATTCTTTGGTATGATGTGTTGGTATTTACTGTTTAATTTGTATGCATTTGTTTAATACCCTCCAACTGTACCTATTTAGCAGGTACAGTACCGTTTGTTAATGGAGCAGTTCCCTCCCTCCTATACTCACCTTCCAATTCTGCAGCAACTGATCACTATAGCAGAGCTGTGGGGACAGACTCCTACAGATTTGCTGAAGTGACAAGACCCTCTCCTGTGAGTTCTTATCTCATATGATAAGGTGTAAAATGAGATTTTACACTTTATCATACATGCAAATATGAGCAAATTAAAGTCACACCCCTTCACAGGACAAGCCACACCCACTTCACAGATATGCCCCCAGGTGTACTGATTTTCTATAAAAAAAATGTTGGAGGGTATGGACTTTTATAGTCAATTAATATGCTGACATTTGTGAAAATTAAAATTGTCACAGAAAACTAGAATAATCATAAAACCAAAGTACTTGGTTTGCCCGTTCTACTTGCTATATAGGTTTATACATTATTTTACCTTGGTTCTCAATAAAACTGAATACTAATGTCAACTTCTCTCTGTGATGTCTATAGCAAAACAGTTGTTTTAAATATTGCATAATTTATGTTATAAGACAGTTTAATGATCAGCCCAAAAGAAGGGCTAATCAATAATGTTAAAATACTACATCATGGGAGGAATCTAATTAAAAGGTTTTTCAATCAGCAATTTTGAAACCTCAATTAACTCTGCTTGCTCATCGCGTGGTACTATATATTCTTTGGTCTTTAAATTACAAGCGCATAAACGCACAATAACTGTATGATCATGACATTCTGTTTAATTGTTCTGCCCAACCGTTGTAAAGCAGACTGCAAGTTGCAATAACAACGCCATTTCTTCAGTGCATAACAGGGCTGCAGTACAGTATGTTCGATTAATTAAACAGGGCTTGCAGGGAAGTGAATTCTCAGTACTGTCAAGATTTCAATTTTATATTAAATATTTTTTAAAGGCCAGACCCTTAAATCTCTGGGGCTGCACCAAGCAGTGAGCTGTGAATTTAACCATAGGCTAACTGCTAATGATAAGGAAAAGAACCCAGGTTGAGGCAGTGTAATACAGTTATAGGATTAGGCCATCAATCACTCTGTTCCCAGAGGAATAGGCAAAAGAGACAAAACACAGAAAAGGGAAATTAGGAAAGGAATGCCTGACTGCAATATGATTCCATACCATCCTTATCATTTAGCCGGCTTGCATCTCACAAGCATCATAATGAGATGCCAAGAATTTCAAGTCTTAAGAGCCACAGACTATTTGCATAATCTAGAAATACAGTATGAAACCTTCACTGCGGAGAACAACCACACATTGTGATAAATGGCAGATTTAATATAGTCACATCATTATTTAGACTTTAATAATTGTTCCATATTCAGTATATCAGCTAAGAGTATATACATTTATGCAGAGCTCCTAAGTGTCCAGTGCTTGATCACGGGAAATTTCCCTATGAGCCTTAAGGGGTATCTGTGCACAATCTTGTTATGTAAAAGCAGACATCTTAATGAACAAGGAGGGATTATAGAATACAATAAAACCATTGTTGTTGTTAATTGTAGAGTTGAAAATATTATTAAATAAATAAATAAATATAAATGCACGGTATTTCCCAGGAGGCACATCTTATTGGCACAGTAAGGGTCTTCCTGTCACTAATGTTCTATGGGCCTGATACAGAGGCTGAAAATAAGAACTTATAGTTACACCTGGGCAAAACCATGTTGATTTCAGGGGGAGTCAAGTTAGTTTTATTCTATGCATGCAGGGAGAATGATTTGCTTTTACTTATTGCACACAGATACTTGATCAGCTTCACTTTTAAACTGCTAATTAGACTTGAGCTGGGAAACATCACCTTTTAACTATAATACTGTTGCAACAAATGAAATTGGACTCCCCTGAAATCAACATGGTTTAGCCCAGGTGTAACTTTAAGTTCTTATTTTCAGCCTCTGAATCAGGGCCAATGTGTCCGATGGTTCCCTATATAGAGCTGAAAAGTGCTGTGTTTACGCCTATCTTTTATTTTCAGTGTGTGTTCATGTGCACAATGAGAGCAAGGCGTTCACTATGTTATAAATGAGACGTTGGGCATTTTAGTGGTGGTGTGAGGGCAGTAGCAGCCCATATTCCTAGGGCTTCCTCCTAAAATCTTACACCAGCTCAGGCTGCTGTAAGTGCAAGACACAGGAGATTTTCCTTAATGAAATGTTCCTTTTCCTACAACTTCTACCATAAAACTACACATCTTACAAATAGTAAAGTGTTACAGCTCAGATTCAATAATGTTTTAAAACACACTCACACTGCGTATACTACACTATACCATTTTTTTGTTTGTAAAATAAACTTATTTTTTTGTAAAACAGAGATAATTTTTAAGTGTTTTTGTGTGTGTATCCCAGACAGACTTTAAAACACACATCCAAAATGGAGGCCGCTACAAATCAGTTTCTAAAGTAATATACACAGCAAGTGCACAAAGCTAGGGGAATTTGCACAAAAAACACAACGTGGCCTGGCACTCTAGCCATTACTCAGCTACTAATCATGAACCTCTATCTTTAAAATAAAAGTCAGAGAATTAGTTACAAATATCTGCAGATATGTGATAAGCCACCAGCCACTTACAAGGCTTCTCTGTTGAACAGTCCTAACTCTAATCTTAACTTAGGTGGTGAGTAGAGCTTAAGATAGGATGTAGGGCATAGGTTCCCAAACCAGTCCTCAAGGCTCCCCAACAGTGCATGTTTTCCAGATCTCCCTACAGAACAAGGTATATAATTATACCAAAAGTAAGGTTACCTAAAGGCGCTATAGTGGGAACAAGCTGCTTGTCGGGGAGAAATTGCTAATCTCCAAAAAAAAAAAAAAAAGTTATACCAAATGGATGACAGCACTATAATAGAAATAAAAAAATTATTATATAAAGTAGTCTGGCTCTGGTGAAGAACACAAACGGCAACCTGATGTAATGAACAATTTATTTAGATAATATAATAATAAAACTGTGGAGCCAGTAAATGGCAATTGCACATGTATTAATAAAGGGAATAACGTCTTATGGTAATAGTTGGCAAATTGTGGTTATAGCCAAATATATAGAGTGGGGAGAAATATCATGCATGGGTGGATAGTAAAGGAGGAGGTACAAAGTTATTAGCAGCTGGAAGCAGGTAGGAGTTAGGGCATTACCCGATCCTCGGGAGTTGATGTAAGCGTCCCAGACCTCCAAATCTTTGCTTAGTCCCTCTGCTGCAGTGTTGGTTAAGGGGTGGCCACCCGTCTCCGCTTTTAGTTGAGAACAAAAACCTCTCCTTGGTTGGTCCAATAACAGCCTCCACGCTCAGGCTCCGTCTCCCACAACCTCCGGATAAAGTGCAAGTGCAAATGTAAACAGCTCCACGTGCAGTCTCGCTTACGCGTTTCGTCCCTACAGAACAAGGTATATAATTATACCACCTGTTGATCTTTTAAACAGTCAATAATGAACACACCTGTGCTCCAGCAAGGAGACCTGGAAAACAGGTACTGTTGGTGAGCCTTGAGGACAGGTTTGGGAACCACTGGTGTAGGGCCCAAATTTGCCATATTGTAGGGAACAAATTTGCCATATGTGCAAAGGATTGTACTCACCCCTTGCACGGATGGTACGTAGGATCACACTTGCGGAATGCCGGTATCACTGTGGGGGGGTTGCACACGTAGCGGCAGCAGAATTCAGGATCCAGTAATTTCTCATCTTTAGTTTATCATGTCTGAACACACGGGGCTAAAATACAAGCAAGATGGTAACAGTATTAAATGCATCTTTTAAAAATGCTTTTCTAGCTTGTACAAGCTCTGTCCTGCTTTTTCCCCTCTCTCTACACACATTCCTTACAAGGTTGTCTTTTTTCTGATTAGTCTGCAAACTGCAAGCACAGAATGTACTGGGAGTCTAACTGATGTCCTAGGACGTGTTAATGTATGGCTGCGCTGTAATCAGAATGGTGTTTTAAACCAGTTACTTATTATACTTTTTTTTTTCTTGGAATGGAAAACTGAATATAAAGCGTCTTTTCTTATAATACGTATGGCTGCGTAATTTTAAGAAAAACAATGTTTCTTTCTTTCTTTTTAATTTAAGTAAAAGTTTTTTGGAAGAAATATTTGGGCATTTTTATGCATCGGAGTATATATTTTATTAGTTTAAACAGTGTAACTGAACTAAAAGCAGGCACTGTACACAGCCAGATGTGTTTATTATGTTGTCATCTATATATATAAAACTAGATTGTGACCAAGGAATGTGCTTCTCTCATTCGTACAGCAACAGAGACAGAAATCCTTTGGTATCCTGTTGCCAGTCCTAAGGTGGTGGTGGTGGGGGGAGGGGAGGTGGTTGAGTTCAGAGGCGGAAATAGCGAGTTGTGGGCCCAGGTGCAAACAATAACATCACTTTCTCACCCCCCATTCAACATAGTGTCATAAGGAAGCACATCACATGGAGGAGATGAAGTAAAACTCTTTTATTTCATAGCAGTCAGACAGCATAACAGATCAGCAACATCACCAACAGCAAGTTGTTCTCACAGTGCAGCATAGCTCTCACGACTCTTCAGTTGTTCCATTGGTACCTATCATACCCCAACCCTTGGGCAGCTATTCCACCATCAAGAGTCCTGACCCTCTGTCTCTGAAACACTTATATTAGCAGAGCACAGGTGATGTTGATTAGCCCAAGCCTGACCACAGCAGTCTCCCTGTTGTAGCTCTAAAATCTGGACAGGATTCTCCACATTACTCTCATGTGGAAATATGCTGTCTCTGTCACACTCCACATTACTTTCATGTGGAGATATGCTGTCTCTATCACAATAGTTTTATCCAGGTGTAATTTTCCAGCTTTCCCCTTATTTACACTCTTAACAGTTACTTCACAACTCTTAACTCCACATGAGTTTTTTCCTGGTATTTTAACTGTGTAAATCTTGCTCCTGACTTCTCCTATGAAGACTTGCCCATATAATTTGTGTCCATGATATACCTCAACATTGAACTATATGGAAATGTATGAACGGATTCACGACACCACATTTTTTTTACTTACAATATGTGCCTAGTTATCCGTTTATAGCTACTACGCATGTGTAGTAACTATTTTACGCTATCTATGTAGTGTTTCGTTATGTAGCGTTTAAAGACCGCATGTATGCAATCTACGTATTGCTGGTCTATTATTAATGGGAACAGGAAAGTTTAAACCAATCAGATTCTATTTTCTAAAGGCTAAAGTCTCAATGTTTCTAATTACAATGCAAAAATTGCAATTAAAACAGATGCCACTTTAGACAAGAGTAAAGGTACAATTTGTGGCATCTAGTTAACGGACACAAGGTTATTTTATAATTTCAAGTAGCTGCAGCAATATTTATCCAGACAGGCCACACATTTAGCAAAGGATGCACGTTTCACCCGTACCCAAATGCATACTGCAAGCTCAATTTAACTTTGCATAAAACTCAAAAGCCTTAAAGCACATCAAGCATTACAGGAGCTTCAAAAAATCATGGTATTTGTAATGTGTTGTAATTGTGTATGTCTGGACCTCAGTGAGCCCTGAGACAATCAGTTGGGATGTAGAGGTCTGTTAAGGCAATCCCAGCTCCAATTCTTTTATATACAGGTTGTATCATAGTTGCAGACTCTTGTGGCATGCTCAGGAGACCAGAATTTGGGCATTACGAGTGCCCGCTGTGAATCCTCTCAATGTGAAATAGGAACAGAGTTTCAGATTTTTGTTTTTATGAATGGGTGAGTATGCGATTCATTTTTGGAAGTGCCACCGCCAGAGACTTAGGCTGCAGGGGAAGACGACTTAGGGTTAGGCTGCGGGAGTTAGACTTAGGCTTAAGCTGCGAGGGGGGAGACTTCGGGTTAGGGAGTGGGGTTGCTTACCTTTCGGAGCACCATGTTCGATGCTCCAGGGATCGATTGCTATGCCTCTTCGAGGCATAAGCAATCAATATCCCATCCAGTTCGGAACTGGCTGGGAGTGAGCAGCCCTATCAAAATAGGACCTTTTGCAACGGGGACCCACACTCGAAATTAGGCATTGTTCCCAGCAGGCAAATCTTCTGCAATACGCTTGAGGCAATGATTTAATGCAAATCACTGCTCAAATCCCACCCCTACCAATAAATACTATGAACCCTAGTGCTATTAAGGATGGGTGAAGCTTGGTGACATAACTTGGTGAAGCCCTGCCCCACCCTTAGTAACACTATGGATCATAGCATGATAGCCAAGGGGCGGAATTTCAGGTTGTTAGTTGCATAAAATGATGTAATCAAGCTCCACCCTCACACTGCAAATTCCTTATTCCCTCTGAGATCAGCAGCTATGGTTTATACAAATTGGACTGGATCTAGACCCCCGTCGCACAGGAGAGGGGGGTGAACTCCCTCTGTCACTCCCCTCTGTCGTGCAAACTTAATGGCCGTTATTCTACCATAAGGGAGCCTTAACACCCACGTGCGGATTAGCAGTCAGTACGATCGTGATCTGTGCGTAAATAGTAAACCCAGCACCTGTTGTATCATTTACATCTTTCCACCCCTCCCACCTTGGTGGACGGAGGGGAAGAACCACTGAGTTCCGTACGATAGGTGATACATGCGTAAATCACACGTAACATCTGGAGGGAGCAAGTAGGGTGTTGTCTGTAACTCAGGATCAGGTCTCTAATATGGAGAAATACATTCCAATGTCCCATCTTCAGTATATTAAATTCATAGTACAAAGATGCCAATATTTATTTTTCTAAGCTCTCTCGAGTACCTTGTAATGCATTTCTAAGGCCGCTTTCCCATTTACATACTGTTTGTCCATATCTCCCATATTACAGATGATCATTTTCTATTTTCACTCTAAGTGAATACAATCTATGCAGGTCCACAACACAACCATTTTCTGTTTATTGAGAGTCAAAATAAATAAATGATATTAAAAACATCTAGCAGAAGAGGAAATAACTTTTATAAAGCCGCAGCATATTTATGTGGCATAATAAAACTGGCAATCTACCATGTTGTGCATACTAATCTAGCATAACAATGCATACAATAATCTGGAACAATTGACAGTTGAGTGGTTCACACAAAGGGTAGTTAAGAATAAACATTTTGTAATGCAGAAAAGGCAATGCAATTTTTAGATAAAGCTATTATTTGTGAGAAATCATTGCAGTGTTACTCAACATCCTCACTCAGCAACTACTTAGAGATGTAATGCCTAAGCATCAAAGGCAATCCAAGCTCCAGACCTCGCTGTCCTATTTTCCCAAATTGTCAGAAGTATTTAAATTAGAATTTGACGGATAATACGTGAGTAATACTCAGTTTTCACACATTCCTTACAGAGGTTTTAAAGAAAAATATAATATAAGAGATGGGCACATTTTGATGATGCCAATGATAATTTCATCTGTATGAGGCATGATGTATGGGATGTGGGTCCCTGCTTAGAATGGTCCTATTTCGATAGGGCCATTCTCTCCCAGCCAGTTTTGAACTGGCTGGGATTTCAATTGCATATGCCTCGATGAGGCATTGCAATCGATCCACAGAGACCCCACTCCTTTCCCTAATTCTAACCCTAACCCTCCCCTCTCATTACCCTAACCCTAACCCTCCTTTCTTGGTAGCCTGACCCTAACCCTCCCTTCCTGGTAGCCTGACCCTAACCCACCATCTCCCACTGCATGACCCTAATTCCCTCTTCCCTGCAGCCTGACCCTAACCCTCCCTCTCCTGCAGCCTGACCCTAACCCTCTCTCTGTCACAGCCCAACCCTAACCCTCCCTCCCCTGCAGCCTGACCCTAACCCTCCCTCCCCCGCACCCTGAAGAGGTTACTCACCTTTCCTTGTAGCAGTGCGGCGGCGGGATATCGGCAGCGGCGATATTTCTGAATAAGAATGGGTGAGTATGCCAATCGGGGACTATTCGAAATAGAGACATCCGATTTTTTGGTTGTCCTTATTTCACAAAGAAGGGTTTCTGACCAGGGACTGACAACGGATGTATGATGGCTTTATAAGTATCAGTCTTTCCCCTACACAAGTGTCTTGTGTTGAGTTGTTTATTGTTGTATTTTTTAACACAGTTGTATGCAATCTTTTACACCCATAATTATAGCTCAGTATGTTCTGGGTAAAAGGATGGCTGGAGACATAATAGGGGGAGAATGGTTAGAGAAATACAAATAGGGAAGACTGAGTGCATACAAGGGGGATGATAGGATGATTGAAGGCATAATAGGGGAGAATGGTTATAGACATACAAGGAGGTAGAAGGGATGGCTGGAGACATACAAGGGGAGTGATAGAATGCAGGGCCGGTGCTAGGGTGTTCGGCGCCTGCCTGCAAACTTTAAATTTGCACCTACCTGTTTAACAATTTGTCATCAGAGTTTCTAGAGTATAATATCCATGTAAGCATCATAAAATACAATCTTGTAAGCACAACAAAAAAAAGTAAATCATAGCCGCTACTATACAATACAGGCAGCATTCTAGTCTCCACTATGCAAATCCCATTTCATCCTAAAAACTGCACACAATACAGACCATATATCTTAGGGACACATACCTTACAGACATTGGGCCTGATCCAGAACGCTTCAGAGCAAATTTCCGCGTGGCGGACACATAAAATCGCCCTTTGGTAAGTACTGCACATGCGCACCATAGAAAATACGCTCCGTAACGTAGCATAATTATGAACGTATGGGCCATTCCTGTATGTGTCACGTAAATACTTGCGTGTGGGCGTGCCAATTTTACGTGTGTCCAAAATACGTCTGAAATACGTGAAGTAGACGGGGGGTTGTATTTAAAGGGTACAGTATGGCCGTGCTTAGCTGTGTAAATTCGTCTAGCCCATACGTGCGTGTGCGTATGACTGCGGTTACGTTGGAAAAAGTTAAGGTAGGGTTTGGAAAGCGTATCTTGACAAAATACGTACGTTCAAGGGGAGTGTAACGAATTTACGCGCACGAAAATACGCTACGCGAATACACGTACGGCAAAAGTAGTTCTGGATCTACCCCATTGTGATGAAACTCCAGTTACAACTCCAATATGCTTGGAAAACAGGCTATGAAAATCAGGCAGGTTCATTACAGGGAGTGTCCCTTAAGCAACTGGTGAGAGGTCATCTTAGATTTGGTACTTACAAATGGTGACCGAATCTCAGAAGTAAGTGTGGGTGAGAACCTAGGATCCAGTGATCATCAAGCAGTATGGTTTAGTATAATGACTGAGAGAGAAGCGTGACACATGAAAACAAGGGTGCTAGACTTTAAGAAGGCAGATTTTGTGGAAATGGGGAAATGTGTAAGTGATTCTTTGGCAGAGTGGAGGCACATAAAAGGAGTTCAGGAGCAGTGGGGAAATTAAAAAAATTGCTTTAGATTTATACATATAACTGTGCCTTAAATTAATGTTGCTGTTTACAGGACCTTTCAGCATCTGTAATGGATGAAGATCTAGAAATGTCTTGCAGTGGGAAATATATTAAAATAATAGATTGAAAATACAGTATTTTATGTATAACCTATATTTAGTGTGATTACGCTAAGCATATATTATAGATATATACTTACTTTGTTTTGTCATTTTTTCTTTGTGTCAGTCCCAATGGAGAATATATGCCCTTAACACAGCGCAGTTGTTACACAAATTGTTTATGCCGCTGGGGTGATAAAGGAAACAAATGAACAAATTGTACAGTATCTTAAATCCAGTAACTTACAGGATCCCAAGCAGCATGGATTCACTGGGGGAAGATCATGTCAAACAAATCTTATTGAATTTTTTGACTAGGTCAGTAAAGTATTAGATAAAGGGGGAGCTGTGAGATAGCTTATCTAGATTGGAACAAGGCTTTTGAAACTGCCACACCACAGACTGTTAAACAAGCTGGGAACTTTAGGATTGGATTTAAAGATAGTTGCATGGATACAATCTTGGTTACAGGATAGACAACAGAGGGTTGTAGTGAATGGAATCTCTTCTGGGGATGGTAAGGTAACCAGTGGAGTAGCCCAGGGTTCTGTACTTGGACCAGTGCTATTTAATATCTTTATAGGTGATATTGCCTGTGGTATTGAGGGTAAAATATGCCTTTTTGCAGATAAAACCAAGATATGTAACAGGGTAGACATGCCAGGTGGGGTACAGAAAATGAGCGATGATCTAGGTAGACTGGAGGAATGGTCTAGAGTATGACAACTGCAGTTTAATGGCAACCCCCAGTATTCCCCATAATATGCCTCCAGTTCCCCTCTCTCCCTCCCCAGTATTCCCCTCCATATGCCTTCAGTTTCCCTCCCTCCACCCCCAGTATTCCCCATAATATGCCTCCAGTTCCCCTCCTTCCCCCCAGTATTCCCCATAAAATGCCTCCAGTTCCCCTCTCTCCCTCCCCAGTATTCCCTATCATATGCTTTCAGTTCCCCTCCCTCTCCCCCAGTATTCCCTATAATATGCCTCCAGTTCCCCTCCCTCCCCCCAGTATTCCCCATAATATGCCTCCAGTTCCCCTCCCTCCACCCCCGGTATTCCCCATAATATGCCTCCAGTCCCCCTCAGTATTCAACAGCCTTTTACTTACCTCTTTCCTTCCTCCTCCGCGGCCCTGTTTCTGCAGACAGGAAGTGCTCATACAGGAAGTTCCTGTATGAGCTTCTGCAGTTGTGAGCAGTGCTGTGTAACTACTGCAGCAGCTCATACAGGAACCTCCTGTATGAGCGCTGCCGATCTGTATAGCGTGGGGGGTGATGTCCGGCGCCATGCTGGATAGGCGTCGGACATCCCCCCGCGCTATACTGTAGTGTAGTGTTCATACAGGAGACTGTATGAACGCTGCTAATCTGTATAGCGTGGTGCATGGGGATGTCCAGCGCCTATCCAGCACCGGGATGCAACTCCCCGCTATACAGATTTGTAGTGTTCATACAGGAGACTGTATGAACGCTGCTAATCTGTATAGCGTGGTGCATGGGGATGTCCAGCGCCTATCCAGCATGGCGCCGGGATGCACCGCATCCCCTCGCGGAGCGGGTCGCGCTGGCCCTGATAGAATGACTGGAGACAAACAGTAAAAGGAGAAAATGTTTAAAGGCATACAAGAAGAAAGAAGGGATGGCTTGAGATATACACAAAGGATTATTTAGGATGACCGGAGCCTGTACATATACATGGAAGAGATTTTTTCACTTTTATCACATGAAATAATGTTAATGTGCATACATTTATGCTGTATGTATGGTATTGTAATTTAAATGTGTAATTTAAATTTTTCTAGTTTGTCACTACTATTACCATTACAGTAAGTAATATATATTAACTATTATTTACAAGTAACAGTACCATTATTTAGGTCTTGTATTTAGGTGGATGGAGTGATACCATGAGTTACCACACTGGATGACACCAATCTAAGTAATGCCAATGACCCCAAGAAAATCTAGACTCCTGTGTTCCCCAACTTCAGGTTAAGAAACAAACATTTAATGCAAGAGGCAAGAGTTGGGCAGCAAGGATCAAAAAGACTGCCGGGTCTGGACATAGAGAGAAGAAATACTGGCAGAAACTGGGCAGAGAGGGAAAAGGAAATTGAGGAAGAGCTAAAACTTGAGCAGTACAGTGGAAAGAAACAGAAAAAAGTCATAAGAATGGCGGTCCCTGTCCTGACATTCCATTTAAGATAACAGTATGGGGCACATGCAACTATGTGCGCCTATTCCCGTCTGTTCCCGTAACAACACTTGTCTGTCGCGAATGCAAATTTGTGACCAAACTTTGCAGACAGTTGCATCTGCCGGTACGTGTAAGTCTATATCTACTACTTTTATGCACCATATAGACAATAGACTGAAGAAACAAATAGTGGTTAATTGAGTGTTATCAAAATGGCTGACTATGTACGATATTAGTGTAGACCAATTAGAAAAATTTACTAAATCAGTTATACCATTCAGTTTAACACCAGAAAAATTAGCACTTAATTTAGATACTCACTTGCCTTCACGGTGTCAAAACTGTATCAATTATCACCTATAGTAACAGCTGGGATTTGGGATTATTGTTGTGATATCACTTGTTTTGGATTATTCATAGGTTTAGCGACTACTAAACAGTTGTTGCAGCAACATTTTTATAAATGAGCAGGAAGGTGAGGTCACAACTCTGTAAGTGCTAACTGAAAACACTCATTGTAAGTTCAAATAAGCTTGCTTTTTGTGACTAAAAATGTATTTTCTGCAAGTAAATTGTAGTGTTATACAAATAAGTTCATATACATTTATAGGATTGGTTGTAATATAGTAATAATGATAGATTTATTATGTATTGCCACACAATTCAATCATGTGATGTCTTTTTGTCTAGGAGATCTTATTGTCTCAGAGTTTCTGGGCCAATAGTGTTGGTTAAAATGCCATGGGTAATACAATACCTTAATAGGCTGAATCCACATACCTATCCTCAATAGCAGTTATGTTTTTTTGTAAGACTTCTGAGTACAACACCTTTGGCCAGATTTACTAAGATGCGGGTTTGGAAAAGTGGAGATGTTGCCCATAGCAATCAATCAGGTTTTAGCTGACATTCTCTAGTATGTAAAAGGAAAGTGAGAGCTAGAATCTAATTGGTTGTTATAGGCAACATCTCTAGTTTTCCAAACCCGCCAGAGGCGGAACTAGTGAGTTGTGGGCCCTGGTGTAAAAAATATGCTGCTTTGGCCCTGATGATATCCCAAGTAACCTGGTGGGGAGCTTCGGTGATGCGGTGATGATGGCTGTGGGCCCTTGTATCAGCATGGGCCCCAGTGCCGCTGCACCTGTTGCAGCAATGGTAGTTCCACCCCTGAAACCTGCAGTTTAGTAAATCTGGGCCCTGTCAGCTGCCAAGCCCTGTGATTTCCTGAGTCAATACAGATTGGCATAATAATGACTAAGAGCACTACTGTACATTGGAGCATGTAATGAACTGTGGATATGATTGTGGACTGTTGTGAACATACTACAATGGAGTCTTTAGATGAAGATTACTTAAAAGTAATTTGCTACCAGACAGTGATGAGAAGGTGTTATTTGTGGTCTATGATTGTCACTGTCTCTGTAAAAGATCAATCTCTCTGCTCATCACAGGTTTAATATCAGTGATAACTTGCAATGATGAACTAGATACACTACTAAATACAGAACATCCAGAGACTGATAGAGACAAAGGGCCTGATACAGAAATAGGATTTGCAAAAGTCCCCTTAATAAGTAACAGCAGTATAAGTGTCCAGAACATCCAAAATAGGGGACTGCCAGGAAATTATTCCGTGCCGAATACCAGATCTCGGTGTGCACATAAGTCACATGGATATCAAGTCCAAAGTCACTGGTTCTCTATTACCCACTATATTTGTTATGGGAATATTTGCTGGACATCGGGTATATGTATCCTTATATTTCAAGTTTTTTTGTTTTTTTGTAATTTTTTGCCGTTTTGAATGTCAACATTTGTTTTTTTTTTTTTATCATAAAACTAGCAGAAGTGCCCGACGTTCCACAAGTTTAACTCTTCAAGTTATTAATTCAATAAGTTGGATGTCTTCTAGTAGGTTCTACAGAGTTCTATTCATTTCCAGAACCTTCTAGAAGGTTCAACAGAGTACTATTTCTTCTGTTCGACTAAAGTTGGGCTTAAATGTCATCAGGACTGTCACCAATCAGCTTAGCGACCCGAAAGCTATGGATTTGACAGTAATGATGATCATTTTGGACAATTTATTTTTCACCCCTTCTCATCCCCCATGCTGATGGGGGCTGAACTTGGACCTAAACAGCATCCGGAGTGTCATTATTCATCTCAGCAACCCCTAAAACTATGGATTCAACACCACAATCGGTCGTTTTCTATTATTTTTGCATGTCACCACCTTCTCACCCCCACCCCTAGTGGTGTCTTACCCCCATAGCATTTTATTCCAGATTGTAAGTCATATGTGTACCAAGTTTGGTGTAAATTGCTCCTGGCATTCCAGAGTTATGCTGGAACATACACACATACATCCATTTTTATATATATATAGATGGAATAATCCTCTGCGCAAGTTCCACCAATAGAGCAGGTTTTACCATATAATGTCCATCTTTAAAGCAGGCCTGTCCTTCTTGCAATTAGTGGGCCTGCTATATAAGGACATCTCTCCACCAATGTCCAGGTGAGCACAGAGTGACCTGTTACAAATCAGTGGATGGTTGAAAGCAGATCCTCAAATACATAAAAATAAAAATAATTCAACAACAAAAAATAGGTAAACTCCAAGCAAATACTTCAAATTCAATTTATGTATGGTACTAAATTATTAATCCCATGTCCCTAAACTATTCACATCCAACAGCGGGTATGTTAGGTACGAGGGTCAGGCCCTGGCGTTAATGCCCCAGTGGTTTTGTGAAGGGGGGGGGGGATAGGCTTCCTAGTCACGTGTATTTGGTTTAGGTTTAGGCCACTGGAATGGTGTTTTTTCGCTCTTTATAAGTGACCACATTGGGGCTAATTGTCAGAAGCAATGGTTGAGTCTGGATTCATGTGGGCTAAAGGACCTGTCCTTGAGGCTACTTGGATCTAACCCATGCTGTACCGTTAAATCACATGGTCATGCCACCGATATATTTCTAATTGGTATCGTTTTTTTTTATAAAAAAAAGTTTTTGTTCATTTCATAATATGCATTGGCCTTGAATATGTTAGTTACCATGACTGCACTTGAATTGGAATTGTTGCAAAGCTTTTATTTAAACAATATTATACATTTACCTTTAGAACATAATTGAAAATAATAAACTATGAAGCTCTTTTTCATATTGTTTATAAGGCCTGCAGATTGAGAAGCAAATCATTAAACATGACCTCTCTAACCTTCTATGTTCTTTTTTTGTAGCACATTTAAAAAGTAAAAATAACTAATAATATTTTTTTTTTTATATTCTGCATTTAGTATTACCAGGCCTGATTCAGAGATCTGATATTAACGATGGTTAGGTGCGTATATTTAGGGTCGGATCAATTTTGCATCAACTGCGCATGCGTAGTAATAGTGCAACGCCGTCTACGCTGAAGTTAGGGTCGAAAATGCCTTAAGGTCGGACTTGTGAATCGGTCGGGAACAATTACGATCCTAAGTCCAGCGGAAATCTACGAACCGAAGGATTTGCATAGAAATAAGCGGGGGGAGGCATGGAGATGAGGGAAAGGGGGCGCGCTTACAGACATAGGACCCTAAATATACGCAACTAATGCACATAAGGTCGGAAGTGAGTGCGGACAAATACGGCAAGTCAATGCAGGTCTAACTTTAGGTCCGGCGGCTGTTTGCAAGGGGAGTGACTGTTTATTCAGTGGGATGTAACCTGCTCCGACCTGCCACTTAGATGCGTATATTTGCGATCCCATCGCCAACGGATCTCTGAATCAGGCCCACCATCTCTAATGTCTTCAGTCCTTAATTTTAAACTGGGCAGAGATAAAGCCAATCACAGCCAAGCGTAGCATAGATCATTTAGAATATTAATTTTCTGACCTTGAGATCCTCTATTCCTTTTGCACTACAAGAGGTCTGCTAAACAAGGAGTGATCTCCAGAATCAGGATCAGAGCCCAGGAGAGAGGAGACAGACAAACAGGAGTTATAATATGCTGGATCTTAGAATAACTAGACATAGCTGGGTTCGGTATACAGATGATCAGCAGCAAAACCAGACCAAAAGATAGAAGCGAAGTTAAGGACAAACCACTTGGGTAGAATTTCACAAGCAGGATGCAGTAACAGCAACCACACTCGATCACTGGCAATAGCACAATAATCTGGCAAAGAAGGAGGGAATAGGTAATGTTTATATAGGACACTTGCGGGAGTGTGGGTCCCCATTGCGAACGGCCCTATTTTGGTAGGGCCATTCACTCCCAGCCAGTTCAAACAATTTCTCTTTCTCGAAAAAGAAGCATAATAATCGATCCCTGGAGCACCGACCACGGTGCTCCGAAAGGTAAATAACCCCAATCCACTCCCTAACCCTAAGTCTCCCCCTCGCAGCCTAACCCTAAATCCCCCACCGCAGCCTAATCCTAAATCCACCACCACAGCCTAATCCTAAATTTCACGCCACAGCCTAACCCTAAGTCCCCCCCCCTGCAGCCTAACCCTAAATCTCCCCCCCACAGCCTAACCTTAAGTCCCCAGCGATGGTGCGTCTGAAAATGAATGGGTGAGTATGTTGATCACATACTCGCCCATTCGTAAAAAAAAAATCTAAAACTGCTGTCATTCGAAATAGACTTAGCCGAAAAGCAACTTTCAGCTGTCCCTACTAATGACAGCATTCGGTACAGGGACACGCAATGGCTTGTGGGTGGAGCTAGAACATGCCGAAACATCAGTAGAACCAGTAAACAGGGATTAAACACAAGATAAAGGCAGGGGCTGTCCAGTACGGAGTCTCAATCAGTAGTGCTGCTGTCTAAGATGTAAAAGTCCTGGATTCAGTCCCTCATTATGGGCCTGATTCAGACTTAAGAAGAAGTTCAACAGGTTAATGACCACCAGCTTTTAGATTATCAAAAGAAAGGGGCTACATAACACAGTAGTTATGGTCATAGAAAGTGACATTTAAATAGCTGCACAAAGCATGTTAATATATTCATGTATTACTGTCATGTATTACTTGGCTAATGCTTCTAATTCCTGTATCACAATGCACATGTACATGTAGACAATGCACCATTTTTGTACTTCCTCTTTAACCTCTGCCATTCATGTAATCACCTCGTTAGTTGTCAGGATTAGAGTCTTAAGCCCAATGCTCCATATTTAATAAATCCTCCCTATTAATAGCAGCCTGACTGCTTAATATTAGCCTTACACACAAAAACATACAAATAACAAAAAACAATCAATTTAATTCCTGCATTTATCTACATTATGCAGGAAATCTGTTTTTTGTTGTTGTTTTCATAAAAATTAAATTTAGATTCTGGAAAATCATATTCAAGCTCTATGGGGCTGATCCAGCGTTTAAGTGTAAGGGTTAAACAGGTGCAAGTGTCGACCTGAGGAAACCATGTTGCAATGTGAAGGGTGCAAATGAATTTTAATTATTCATGTTGGGTAAATACATTGCATTTGCACGTAGAACTTACTTAGAGTTGAGATGGAAACTGTCATCTCACCTCTGACCTCACCTCTAATTCTGTTTGCACAGTTGAAATTTGACTTCCCTTGTAGTGCAACATGGTTTTGCTTGGGTCTACACTTGCACCTGCTTTGCCCTTAGTCTCAAAGTAAAGGGCACCTAGCTTAACCATATTCAGTATTCACTGTTTATCTCTAGCCAAAGCACATAGATTAATATAAGTAATAAGTACTTAAAAGGAAGACTTATTAATCTGGTCCAAGTTGCTATGATAATCCATATGGGTATGCCATAAAAATGAAAATAATCTTCTATTCCATGTGTGATGTGAGTTCTCTAATTATGATTAGAACCTGTGACAACTGAGTTTCATTTTGTCAAATTACACTTGCATTTTAAAAATGATGTCTATCAAGTGAATGTGGTTTGCTAGTGCCAAGATCCCTTTTTGGAAAGGCCATCACATAGCTATTAACCTCCGTCATCGCAGCTGTTTTTTGCTATTGAGAACTGGGAAATAGAACTATGGGAACTAGATATGGGTACCTGTTCTCAATAACACTTTTCTTAATGGCAAGCATTTCAAACATGATGAAGCTGCCATTATTCAGGCAACAGCATCCGCTATCAAGCAGTCTCGTGTGTGGACACTCTGGATGGGGCCTTTGTGAACTTTAGATATCTGTTGCAGACTGTGGAGTAAATGCAATACACAAAATGGAAGTTGCTCAGATCAATTTATAGGTTAATGCAAACAGGTGAATGAAAGGTCGGGGGGTAATCTGCCTTAGTAGCAGAACTGAGGGGAATTTTAATTTAATGTATATTCTGTCATTTCTCTCCTTAATTAATAAACACTGTATTTTTTTGTTGGAAAACTTTCCACATTAACAATCAATGCATTATTGTACAGGAGAACTAATGTTAATGTATGTGTACCTTTCATTTCCATATTGTGCAACCTAGTGGGAGTTTTGTAAGTGAAATTACTGTTTAACAATTTCTTTAAATGAAACATTTCTTAATTACACATACATTTAGCTTGGAATGTGTGCCAAAAAGAGATCCCTTGGCGGTTATACCAACTGGCATATATTATACAGCACAAATCTAAAAATATTTCCATTTTCCTCCGGGCATTACTCTATAACCCTGTTCTACCTCTGTGCTCATCATTAAAGCGGCAGTATAAGATTTTCTTCCCATTTCACATTCTATTAATGTAGGTGGCATTGTAGTCTTTACCTTTAATATGCTCAGTGAATATTTCTCTATCGAAGCACGGCTGATTCATTGCAGGCAAGACATTTCAATGATAGTGTTATTATTTTAACCTCCTACTGATGTTTCACAGTTTCAACACATGTAAGGATAGGCGCCGAGCACAATCATTGGAAAGTGATGAAATCTATTTGTGCAAAGTTAAGTTTGACTAAAGTAACTACACCCCTCCTTCATCTGTTCCCTTCAGTCTTTATTTTAACATCTACATCAGTTATTAGATGAATATGCTTATAATTCCATTCATTCTGAAGCTGTCATTTTTTATACTGATTGAGGTGTAGGAATAAAACAAGTTGCCAAGTTCCATAGAACAGTCTTATAATCTGCATTTCTATCAAAGGAGTTATGATATCTCATTTTTTTCGAACAAATCTCTTCTGGAAAAAAGTAGGCTGCATATGACTTATTTTCCTTTAGAGAAAGGGGGAAAGAAAATCTATTTCTGTATTGTGGGTAATTTTACTGATGATTTCTGTGGAGTGGAGAATTTGATGAATAGGGTAGTGACTGCGACAGTAATATTACTTGGGTTTTATTCAATGTTCAATTTTCCTTAACATTACTTTAACTGGACACCTACCATCTATTCCAACATTTCATCTTTATCATTACATAGTTTTACATGGTGTCCCTGGATATGTCTCTTCTTTTATTATTTTTTTCAGAATAACCCAGTGAGTGCCATTTAATAGGGCCAGAGATTTGGGTGTGCGGAATATTTAAATTGGAGCTTGTGAGCCTATGTGAGCCATTTTCCCTTGAAGCACCTATATTGTAATAGGCCCAACCTGAATGCCAGTAAAACACAAAAAAAATAAGTTTATATTTTTTGCATAATTAAGGGTGTAGATGAAAAAAAAAGGAATACAGGACCGGATCCAGACCTGATAACCTCAGGTCACTTACGCATGCAAGTAGATCAGCGGTCGTACGGACCACTGATCCGCACAACAGAGTTAATGCAGGCTTATGGCAATGTAGAGTGTGTACTCCCCTCTCTCTTGCGTACAGACCCCCGAACGTACGGAAAATGTTTGGGGGTCTGGATCCGGTCCACAATTATTAACTGTTATTCTATTAGGGTCTATATGAACTTAATGACATAATAACTTTAAGATGCTAGTGCCCGTAAGATCATTTGTTTCTAGTTTTAATTTTAAAGTGGCATCAATTCCCTTTTACTTTATGTTGTGCTGCTGAAAAATCTTTATAACTCTACCCAAAGCTTTATTTTCTTTATATACATGCTATTAATACCTTATGTTAATTATACATCTCCAGCGCCAGTTATATAATTTTTGTTAACAAATTTCCTTTGGAAAAGAAAAAGAAATCTCTCCACCATCAAGCTACCACTGAAAACCTCGATTGAATTTCCTGTGACCGTTACTGTCACTGGAGTAAGAGAGGAAATACCATTGTGTGTTCCACATTATAAGTGTTTCTTAATGAATATCCCCAAATTTATTTGTCATAATATACAGTATAAAAGGCTAAGTACTGTTTATGGAGAGCTAAAGACATTAAGTATGTGAAGAAAGGAGATACAAGTATTTATATCATACAATTCTCTTCCCCCAATTTTTTTTACTTGCACTGTGTATTCTGTGTTTTTCCATTATTCATATTATACCTGACATACCATACATGCTTCTGATGACTTTCTGAGTGCACACTGAGTAGTTACCATCATTTACTCAGTGTGTATTTTCATCATCCCTGATATCTAGCCTGGGTTACCTGTGTCTCTCTTCTGTCTGATGCCCTGGATCTTGATGTATTCAATTTAATGAGTGTGTGAGATTTTTGGTGGATCAGGTTAACACAGAAGGTTATCATTGGGTGTTACGACCTGATAAGTGCCTACTGCCCAGCACTAGGGGCTCCAGTGAACACAAGGCTCTTAGTGGGCCACCCTCATAACAGAAATATTGGTAAGAATATTGAAATTGTTGGAAGAGCCAACATTGGCCACAGTAATATCCTGCAACATATAACAAACTAAAATATTAGCATAAAATTTGACAGATAAATAATATATAAAAATAACCCCAGTCTTTCCCAAGTAGTACTTTCACTAGAATAATGATTAAGAAGAATGTTTCATTGTAACTGCATGGAACATTGTTTCTTTCCCAGTACAAGCATACCATGATCCAAAACAGCGGGTATATTGATGTATTTCTAGATAATGAGTTTCTGGGTAAGAGAACTTAGACATTCTCACATTCCCTGGGACCTGAATGATTGATTTGATTGAATAAGAGACAGAAAAAATAACACCACTTTTTATATATGTGAATGGTGGAATCTCATGTGTAAAAACAATCTAGCACTAGGAAGAGGGTAATATTTATCTATTTCACTTTTTTTTATTTTTATCATCCATATTCACAACCTTAACCATTTTTACGTATCTTATTAATTTCAATTTCGTTTCCGCATTTTGGGCCGTATTCAGAGAACCGTTTTCACGGCCAGTTCCTTGCGTATTTTTAGGTACGTTTCAACTGCGCATGCCTAGTAACATATTTTACGTAGTTAACACGTGTGTAAGTACCTCACAGACGGACTTGTGAATCGCACTTGGATACATATAAGTCTGGGTATGTGACGCAAAAATATGCACATGAAAATTTTAATAAAAATGGGTGGAGGAAGGCATTTAAATGAAGGTATGTGGGCGGGACTAACATGAATCGCACGTACAGAGGACACATACACACATACACAGGACACATACACACGCAACTGCTGATGGAAAGTTACTAGTGGTCTATGGACTCGTAAGTCACCGACAGCATGGCCGAGAGAGGGGAGTGTCATGGGTATGAGGGGGTTTGGCCTGCTCCGGCCGTGCGTATAATTGAGTGCTTTTAAGGAAACGGTTCTCTGAATACGGCCCTTCAACATCTTGTAGCTCCTCAGACTGATTTAGGAACTGATCCTGCGAGGAGCCTCAGCAAAAGAGGTGCACGTCTGTACCTGGACAAACCATGTTGGAATGTGAGAAGTGTGAAATCATATAGGACCGGATCCAGATTTAATAACGGCAGGGAACTTACGCATGCAAGGTGCGTAAGTGACCTGCCTTCACTGGAGGGCGCATGCGCCCTCCAGATGTTATAGTAACCCTAACGTTGAAACAATTGGATGGAACTTTGTGCTGTCCATGCCCATTTCCGTGGAAATGGGCTGTGCTTCCCTTCCGCCCGCTAAAGCGGGCGGGGGGAAGCATGTCAATTGTACAGTGTGGGAGGGGCTCCCACACTGCAGCGGATCAGCGGTCGACCGGACCGCTGATTCGTACATCCCATTTAAGGCAGAGGGGAGTGACAGGGGGTGTGCACTCCCCTCTGTCTCGCGTAATTACAGCCTCCCGCGCGCACGCAAAGCGTGTGGGAGTCTGGATCAGGCCCATTACTTTTTGGGGATTATATGGAAAATATATAGCCTTTGCTGACAACTACTAAACAGTTTTATATTTACACTGTAATTTAGAGTTGAGATAGGAAATGTCACTTGTGAACAGTACAAATATGCCCCCCTCCCCCCTCTCTGCCTGAAGTTCAGCATAGTGTAGCTGAGATGTACATTTGCTTCTTTTGCTTTACTCTGGATCAGCTCATTAAGGGTCATCAATACTCTCCACTTGTGCTTGCAAACCTGTCAATTCTGTAATCCACTTTTGTGAGCAGCAGTTAAAATAATATCAACTTGACAGTAAGAGGACACCAATATATGTACTTAATAAAAAAAAAACATAATTATAATAACATTATGATTGTAAAACTATTTTTCACAAATGACAAAAAGTGTTTACTTGAATCTTTTTGTTTGACACCACTTGAAAAAAGTTTTTCCCGTTTGCTCAGTTTATTTTTTACAATTTTACCTGTACAGTAAACACTGTCATTGCCAAAACTTTTACCTGATCTGAAACTAAATTTATAAAGCTTCAGTAGCAATTTGTCACAAATATAGTCTCATCCACTGTCATAATGTACGCATTTTACATAAACCATTCATTTCTCTTAATATTGCCAGTGACATGATTCAATGCAAGATTTATACGCCAACCAGTGGAAGTGATGATAAATGAAAGATGTTGGGAGGTAATAAAGTTTTGATTAAGAAGTAATCCCATTAATATTTTAGTGTGATAGTAGCAATGGGAATTGAGAAGAGGACAGATTTCTTTTTTAAATTAAGTTGGACTCATGTGTAAAGAATTCATGTGGATTGACAAAACATTTTTCACAGAAATGGTGCCTGAATTGTCATTCTCCCATAATTATAAAGTTATATATATTTTTTTTATTACTTATGAATTTATTTTATTTGACACAGTAATTCACTGCTTTTTCTACATACGATTTTAAATGATATATGTGTATAATACATTGTTTCAATATTTATCAAGTAATGTTCTGTTGTCTGAAGAAAATATATTTTTATGTCCTAATTGTATTGGATCGTATCCAGACTTGTAGCCTTAAAACTTCTGTTCTGATGCAATTTTGTATGAGAATGGATCAGAAATCTTGACAGTGTGGCTGCCCTTAAACATGGGCTTACTGTAATTTTAAACAATTAACCTATTTCACTTGTGCCCCTGCTGTTAAAACCCCCAGGAGGGGAACAGGGGTGTATCTATGGGTCCAGCACCCGTGGCAAAGTAAGGGACTGCCGCCCTGCCCCTCTATTTACTCCTAGTACTCCCATCAAGTGCCTCCAAACCCTCCCCCCCAGTAATCCCATCATGAGCTTCAATTCCCGCCCCCAGTAATCCCATCATGTGCTTCCATTCCCGCCAGTATTCTCATCATATGTCCAGAAACTCCTAGTATTCTCATCATGTGTCCAGCTCCCCCAATATTCCAATTTTGTGTCTAACTCCGCCAGTATTCCAATCATGTGTCCAGCTTTCCCCCTCCAGTATTACCATCATATGTCCAGCTCCCCCCAGTATTTGCATCATATGTCTCTCGGATTGAACGCCGGCCACCATTTTAGCATCCAGCCGCAGTCTGACTCCAGACCGGCGGCGCTGGTGGTAAAATGGTTCTAGCTGGCGATACTACCTCTTAGCCAAGGAGGCTTCGCCCCCCTTTGGCTGGCGCCCCTGGCGGGTGCCATCCTGGCCAAGGGGTAGATACGCCTCTGGAGGGGAATAAAATGTTGGCTTGTGCATATTAAGTTATGATTGTAGTGCTTGTATTATGCATAGAACGCAAATGTGGGAGTTTTCCGATGCAAGTCTGGATTTGATCCACTATCATAATGACCACAGTCCCCCACTATTATGCACCATAGAATAAGAGTACATAAAAGCAATATTGACTCTATGTATTCTGTTTAATGTTGAAAGTGATTGAGTTGTGACCACATACACCTGTACACTCCTTTGCGCACTTCATTTGTGGCATGGGACTGTATTCACACCTTAGAAGATTCAGCTTCTTAGGTGCGTAGATTGTGTAAATGAACTACTTTGCATGTGTAGTAGGTCATTTCGCAAATCTCTGCACCCAAGAAGCAAAATCTTCTTAGGTGCAGATATTTGCGAAGTGACCTACGACACATACGTAGTAGGTCATTTACACAATCTACGTAACAGTAAGGTACATAGATTGCCTCTGTGCAGTCTTTAAAGACTGCACAGTGTAGTTTAGTAAGAGAGGTGGTGTAATGCCGCCTCGGGGAGTGTTTAAGTAGAAGTGGGAGGGGGAGTGATTTAGATAAGCTGGAGAAGGCGGGGAGAGGCATTGTTCGGTTAGATAAGTTAGCTCTAGGCACTCTTAGGTATGAATATGGCCCATGGAGAGTAAAGTGAATGTTAGACTGTTAAATAAAGCATTAATGTCTGTTTACTCACCATTTAGTTGGAATTGGGATTCCCGCTGAGCATGATCAATGGAGATGACATCACCCATTCATACACACAGTGGGAGCTTCTGGGCTGAAATCTTTTTTACTCAGTGCCTGGAAGCTCTCAATGTGTGTATGAATGGGTGACATCAGCTACATTGATCACTCTAAGTAGGTATGTGGTGATTAAACAGACTTTTACACTTTTATTGTTTTCAAAATAACCCTATCACCATTCTTAAGTGGGTCAGACTGTTTTAAATGAAATGAAATGAAATGTATGGTGGACTTTTCCCGTTTTGGCAAAAGGTGTACCTGGTCACTTCTGTGTTATGATAATAGGGTACCAGAGCATGGAGTCTAACTTCTGGACAGGTTTTCACCAGATGGTAGGTAAGGATTTGGCTGCAGGCGAATGGCAGGTCGCATCCCCCAGTGTCCACTCTCAATCATTACCTGATACACTAAGCTCCTTGACCACTGTGAAACCTAATCAGCTCTAGGGAGAAACTCAGAATGACATTAGTGCACCAGAAATACAGAGAGATGATATAGTATAAGGTGGCAGTGCCAATCAATGAGGGAAGAGATGTCTGAGACTGGTGTGAAGAACAAACTCTCTTGGACAGAGAAGAATACCACAGGGAAATGCTACACAATGTGAGTAGATGGGGTATAGAAAATGAGTGAACTTTGTAATAATCTGAATGCAGGTTGTTTTATCACAGCATACTTCATAAGAGAGTGTGCTCTCATAAGAATAAGAATGTTAAATCAAATAGTAGATAGATAGAGCTGTACTGCACCGATAACAGGACCTTTCCCTGGTAGGATTTCATCCCATTTATCAGGCCACTTCAAAATGGGATCGGTAATCATCTTAGTATATGGCCAGCTTAAGTGTGGGCTGAACGGCACAAGAGCCAATAAAAAGTCTGTGTAATCCACTTTAAAAGTTATCCTGCTTGAAGTCCAAGTTTGTGTAACATCTAAAACATAAAAAGGGGCACCACATAGTGAATTAAAAAAGTTTTGATTCTTGTAAAACACGGTAATTAAAATTCATATAAGAAGACAAACCAGTACACAAAGACCAGTGGAGCAAGAGTCCAGCATTCCAGATCGATGGTATACTGCTGACCAGTATTCAAAAGAATGGAGCTCTTTCAATACATATATGGATACACACACACTCACACACACAATGTATTCACAATTTTGGTAATCCTATTTGAATAGCATATTTATATGCAATTTCTGACCATTTATTAGCTCTTGTTACTGTAGACTCACATTAACCACTATATTATGTTCAGTCCTGAAAACATTATCCTGAACATTAATATATTCTGACACTCTGCATATTGCATCATTTCCTTAAACTGCTGTGTTATCTAGTAATTGTTTAAACATAATGCCACTGTACTATCAAAAGGAAAGGTGAATTAATGGCATTTGCAAATGTCAGAGATTATCTTAACACTTTTATTGCAGTTTATAAAAGTTGGACCGAGGCATTCTATTACAATTATTTCCACCAAAAGTGGTTATCTGAAGAAATTGCTAATTATCTGCAAATGACAGAAGTAGAATACAGTTAACACGTTTTCTAGAAATGCACAGTTTATGGAAGCCACCTACAGGCGGGAGCTGGGAATGCATGCAATTTATACAACATTATTCTAAGCTCTGTCCATTATTTAGCTACATCTTTATAGTCCAGATGGTAAGTTACAGCATTGCTATACTGATTGGTGATTTTTATTGTAGCCACTTCTACAAGTGCTTGACTTGATGATGTATTATACCGTTAGCTTTAAGTGCATGTTATGGTCTTTTCTTACATGGCTGTTGTGTAGTAAAATAGTTTCATTTGCAATCAGTGTTAATGTCTGATTTACATGTTATTCCATTTTAAAACACACTTATCATTGATTTTCACCCTATATTAAAATGAATATTACATTGTATTCTGTATACAAGCAAGAAAATGAATAGGTTTTACATTCTTTTGAAAAAAAATAAAAAAAATAGCCAAACCAATATTAATTGTGTTAAAATTGGTTTACACTTTAGAGTACCAGATGTGTTAACTTATCTGTATGTGGATACACACAATTATGAAGGCTAAAAATTTCAGATTTGGATCTGTAATAAGACTAAGAAATTGTAAGCTATATTTTCTAATGGGCACATTATTAGAGCATCTGAATGGCAAGGCACACCTACAGTATTTTATTTAGCAGTGTCTTATTTCCCTTTGGGCATGAGAGACTGCTTAGCGGTGCCACTTGCTGGTGACCCTGTGAAGAAGAGTAAAATGGGTACAACCATGGTTGCTGACTCTTCTGGAATGTCCTGGGGATTCCAAAAATTCGGGCATAGCTCCCGGTATCCCTGGTGAGTCTGCAAATCTCCCACAACAGGAGAGAGGCCATAATTTAATGCAAACCACAGTCTAAGTTTCACCATGCTGAAATTCTAGTATTAATAGAGGGTGGGTGAGACCTTTGCCATTTGCATCATCCATTGGGCAGAACGGTGGCTCATTGAGTAGCATTTGATCCTCACAGTGCTGAGGTGTTGAGTTCATATGTTCTCCCCATGTCTGTGTGGGTTTCCTCTAGGTGTTTTGGTTTCCACCCACACTCTAAAAGCATACTGTAGGTTAATTGGCTGCAAACTAAACTTGACCCTAGCCTGAGTGTGTGTATGTTTGAATGTGTTATGGAACTTACAATGTATCCCCAATGGAGCAGG
>WWET01000038.1:443338-455506 GCA_011038615.1 Limnodynastes dumerilii | reverse complement strand
TCTCTGTCAATCACTACGTAATCTGATGGTGCTATATAAAAATCTATAATAAATAAAATAAATATATAAACAATGTATTGTAGCTTTGCCAGACAAGGAACTGGACTTGAGGATGCAATTTGCATAAAATTGCGTAATCAAGCCCCACACCTATTCCGGAATTTCTTTCTTCCATTCGACAAATTAAAAGTAGGCAACTTTGAGTAAAACTGTACCTGACATTCTAAGGGTCCTGCAGACTCAGTACCCTAACAAAGCTCAGGGACTCTGCCTCTGAACTTCATCATATAGCAATTTTGATCTGTCTCTCAGGAAAGACACACTTTAAAGGCCGCATGTACGCAATCTACATAACAAAACGCTACGTAGATAGCGTAAAATAGTTACTACGCATGCGTAGTAGCTAGATTCCAAAAATTAGGGACGTATGTTAAAAAAAACGGGGTTGTGAATCCGGCCCAGTGTGTGTACGGGGATTAATTTTAAGTTAACTGCTGAATTATACATATTTTAGCATACTACTTAAAAATAAATAAAACATTAAAACCAGGTGCGTGTGACAGTTAGAAGCTCTTGAGCAGAGTATTTTGTACCTGGTGGAATGGGTCAGGGGGACTGTACATCTAGATGTCCATTGTTCAGCAGTCATTTTAATAAAGGGCAGGAACCTCATATCATTTAAGACAGAGCTCCTCTACAATGGCACTGGGCACGAGTTAACTTTCCTCAAAAGTATTTTCTCTATCGCCACCTAGTGTTAGCAGTTGGTTAGATATCATAGTGCCGTTTCTTTGCTCCTCTTACATTTGCCCACCCCACCATAGGCGTGACCACAAGTCAAGCATTTCTGTGTACAGTTTAGAATGGAATAGATTTACATCTCAACAGACCTGTCCACAGTCATTGTCTTCCACAAGAGCACTTTTCTTTTAATTTACTAATCGGTCATCTTCAACAATGAGTAGAGTAACAATTGTGGAGCATAATAGATATAAAAGTCTAATCCATTAAAATCTGCAAACTCCTATTGCAAATGACGACAATACACCTGAAGATTTTCCTCAGCTGGTTTATTGGCATAAAACTGAATAACAAACTGTACTCCGGCACCCAGGGGAAAATTAATGTTGTCATGGATCTATACAGTGACGTGATTTTGCTCAGGGGACAGTCTGTTCCATGTGAAGTAAGTAATGAACTACTGCAGGGAACCTTACAACTGTTCTCTAATGGTCCATATTCTTTTGGAGGAAAAGTTTTTAAAGTAAAATGCAGGGAGGCAGTTTGGCTGCTAGTTTATTATATAAAAAAAATAGCATTTATCTCCCTAAAGTGATCCGCTTCAAGTCTCATGGTATTTATATGTCTGAATGTAAGGCATTAGTGTATGAACTTTCTCACAATGTTATTGTCCTTTTAAAATGTTTTCAAAACAAGTAATCTAATAGCCAATCTCAGTTAATGTGATGTGCTGACCAATTAACCACTTAAAATATAATGATTTGCGATGAATATATCCCCATAAAAATGTGTCATTAAAATTATCTATTGTTTTGGAGAACATTTAATCACTATCCCTTATAATTGCTGTAACAGGAGCGTAATGGTAAGGAATTGGAGAAATCCATTGCCTCTACAATCTACACCTCAATAAAATTATATCAGGTGGTTTTGTGATCTTGGGGAAAAAAAGTAATCGGTCTACATCTTTTTGAACATTCACCTGCTAGCTGTGTGCAACGGTTTGAATGAGATACCATGTGTTGCTCTCTTTTACTATGCTGTATCTTGTGATTCCCAATATAACCTAAGTCTCCCTTTCTTATGTCAATATAAAAGAAAACTGTCTGAAACTGTGTTTCTGGACCGGATTCACAGATCCGTATTTACTACGTGTGTGTATTTACGCCTGTACATAGCAAGGCAACACCCATAACACTCCCCTCGGCTGGACGGGTTTTCGGTAACTTCCGCCTTCATAGGGCACCCTTATCTCTACGTGTGTACAGGCGTAATGTGTGTTTTTTTTTACTTTGCAAATAACCTTTGTAATGTTTTATTTTTAGGGAATGCCATTAGACCAATTGCCCTGAGGGCAGTTTCTGCAGTTGCCAATGCCATCCCTGGATTTCCCATTTTGGCTACTGGTGGAATTGATTCAGCAGAGAGTGGGCTCCAGTTTCTTCACAGTGGCGCATCTGTGCTGCAGGTAAGATTAAGGGACTATTGGAACATCCGTGCTGTAGGTAAGAATAAGGGACTATTGGTGCATCCATACTGCAGGTAAGATTAAGGGACCATCGGTGCATCCATGCTGCAAGTAAGAGTAAGGAACTATCAGTGCATCTGTGCTGCAGATAAGAGTAAGGGACTATTGGTGCATCTCTGCTGCAGGTAAGAGTAAGGGACTATTGATGCATCTGTGTTTCAGGTAAGAGTAAGGGACTATTGGTACATCTGTGCTGCAGGTAAGATTAAGGGACTATTGGTGCATCCATGCTGCAGGTAAAATTAAGGGACTATTGGTGCATCTGTGCTGCAGATAAGAGTAAGGGACTATTGGTGCATCTCTGCTGCAGGTAAGAGTAAGGAACTATTGGTGCATCTGTGCTGCAGATAAAATTAAGGGACTATTCTACTGGTGCATTTGTGCTGCAAGTAAGATTAAGGGACTATTGGTGTATCTATACTGCAGGTATCATTAAGGGACTATTGCTGATTTATAATATTATATATGTTTTCATGTAGACACTGTAAAGCCACTTAAACAGAATGGAGGGTCAAATAGTTAAAGGTGTTCTCCCTTGCATTCATTTTTATCTGATCGGACAGGAGGAAGGATAATCACCCCCAATTCATTCTCTATCTTAAATCAAAATGAAATGAAAAGCCTATATAATACCCAGTTATCGGTCCAATCACATGATAAATGAGCAGTTTGAGTGATATTGTGTAAGTGTGTATGCATGCAAAATCAAATCAAACCATATCATGCCAGAGCACATTGGATTGTTTGATTTGATTTTATAGTCTGTCTAATTTGCCTAAAATAGCAAAATATTGTGATAAAAGTGTAGTGTGTGTGCTTCTTATACCTTGTTTTCAAATAATTCCATTTCCTCTTCCTGCAATTTGTCCACCTTTGGGTGTGGGAATATTATTGCTGGAGGGGGGTTATGGGAAAGTTGCTTCTGCAAATCTAGTATAGTGTTCAGGTTATGTGGGCAGCAGGCATCATTAGTACAATCATAAGTATCTGTGTTGGTCGTTAGAAAACATTGGTAATATGTACACAGCTGAAGCAAATACTAATTAAGGGGGGTGGAATTCTAGAGAGAAATGAAAAAAAAATGCAAATAAAATTAAAACACATGTATAGTATTTAAATAAGGAACATGTATGCATAGTGAAGTTTGCTTCTTCTCAGAATAATATGAATTTGTAGTACTGAGTTGATGCATAAAATACTATAATCACAGCAATAATAACATTTAATCAGATTTTAGAACATGGTTGGCGCATTTGAAGTTAAGATGCAAGATGTAAAGCTTAAGCTGGTTTTATAAATATAACTTATTCTGAAGCTTTTTTGATGTGTACCTTTACACCTAGTTGCATGTTATAATGTCACATAGGGCTAAGGACTGATTTTATTTATTTTTAATTTAGAATTCCTTTTTGAGCATTAAATCACAGCTAAAGGTGGACTTTTGTCCTATTGTTTCCCTTTTGCAAAACATCCCCTTAGCAGAACATTCATTCTGAAGTAGCATTACACTGACTTAAAAAAAGGTGTGTGGGGGGGGGGGCTGTGAAATCTGATCACAACAACTCTTGGATCACAGAACATTCACAGCATTGATCTGGAGCCATAGTTCCATTCTGAGACCATATTTGATGGTGATGGTGGGACAGTGTGAAAGTTTTAAGGTAGGGATCTTGTATGCAATGCAATATAAGCAAGGGGAGTGGACTCCACTTATCTGTACAGAAGACTAAATCCAGTCTTTATCCGGCTCTGAATTGAGAAATAAAAACCAGAGTGCCTCCAACAAAGCCTCTTGACCTTCGCTGTGGACTCACAATTCATATACCGACAAGGAAAACAAAAACATTTAATTAGTCCGGAGGAATCTGAGAAGGTTCATTTTTATAGACACCTTGGACCAGATCCATATTTCTGGCCATTTTTTGCGTGGATGTCCGGTGGGAGGTATTTAAACCATACGGTAAAGTTACTCACATTTCTCATTTTTGCATCAGCTACATTTAAAGTGGGTCCAGTGTCTAAATATTAAGGCAGGATCCTGCTAGTAAAAATGCATACGTATTAGTGGAGTGCTCTTCCCTCGCAGCTAAATAGGATCGCACAGCGGTGGTGCGTTAGCAGGACTCTACTAAATCAGGATCTGGTATTTGCATCTGGTGTCATTGTATTTCCTAGATACGGTGGACCTGATTCAGACTTAAGAAGGAGCTTGAAATTAAGGACCTGATTCAGACTTAAGAATCTTCTTAAAATAAGAACTTAAAGTCACTCCTGGGCTAAACCATGTTGATTGCAGGGGAGTCATATTTCATGTGTTGCAAACAGTACTAGTGTTGAGAGGTGATATTTCCCAGCCCAAGTCTAAATAACAGTGTAAGTGTGAATCATGTCCTAAGAGAGGAAAGTTACTCCTGCGCTAAAGCATGTTGATTGCAGGGAAGTCATATTTCATCTGTTGCAAACAGTATTAGTGTTGAGAGGTGATGTTTCCTATCCCAAGTCTTAATAAAAGTGTGATAGTAAAGCTGGTCAGTATCTGTGTGCAGTAAGCAAATCAAAGATATATCCCTGCATGCAAAGAATACAATTTACTTGACTCCCCCTGAAATCAACATGGTTTTGCTCAGGTGTAACGGTACTCTCTTAATTTCAAGCTCTTTCTTAAGTCGGAATCAGGTCCAGTATCACTAAGTTAGATAACCCAATACGTGTACAGATTTATGACCTCTGCAATAACTTAACACTAAACAAATGCCTGAAAGAGCCAGCACCCCCAGCAGGAGATGAATATTTCATGATTATGATTACAACTTTTCTTGGATTGTAGCACTGTACTGCTGCTTAATGCATACCTCTAGTACTTAATGAGGCTATAAGCACTGATTATCATAAGGTTTAATGTGACATGCAATGCATACAGTGAATATCTTTCCAGGTCATTATTACGTGTTTCTATAATTGCTTGTTGGAATATCTCCCCCAAGGTGTCCTACTTGGCCTTGCTAAATGTTTGATAACGTGAAAGCATTTCATTAAAAATTATGGACTGCCTTAAAGTAAATATAGCTGGCATACAATTCACAGGCACATCGCATGGATGTGTACTTTATGAATAACATTGTGGGTTTAGACTAGTGCTCTTTCAGTAAAACAGTGTGTCATGCCAGGACAGCGGCAGGTCTACAGCTGGGGGATCCATTACTTCCTCCTTCTGGTCCATGCATAGTACAAGGGCAGCTGCACTCGGTAAGTGAATGGCCTTTACATGTTGCATGATACATTGTAAACAAGCCTTGACTTTGTGAATAGTGTGTACAAAATATAGAATACATGGCTTTAGTATTTTTATATTTACCTGGTAACTGGGCCAGATTCACAGTTACTAAAACCGGCAAACTTCTGTACACTATGGGCCGTATCCAGACCTACGCTGGCTGGTGTTAAGACGCCAGCCAGCAGCGTAAGATCGACTTAAAAGCTGATCTGCGCATGCGCCGGGCAGATGTTGCCCGGCGTAGCTACGGAAACGCCCAATCGTGGATTGGGTGTCCGTAGCAGCAGCGTAGTAACGCTGGAGGGGGCGGTCCCCTCCATTACTATGCTGCAGTTAGTGCAGGTAGGTGTGGGGGGGTAATGAGGCTGGGAGGGGAGCGTTAGTGTATTAACACTTGCTTACGCCGGCTGAAGTTAGGGTAGCCTTCAGCCGGCGTAAGCGAGTGTTAATACTCTGGGACAAGGGGGAGTGTCAGGGGAGTGAAGCGATGGTACTCTGAGCGTTAGCGTCAGGCCCTATGTATGGAAGTCTACTGAATATTAGTACTGAGCATGTTCTGAACCAATATCCTTGCATCAGAGCACAGCCACCCGATGCTGCATTACATGAGAAAATCAGCTCCTCTCGCACTGGAGGTGTGCCATCCCTCTCATACATACAAGACAGCATGTTATAATATTTCAGTTGTACAGTAAGGGCTTGGCTAAGTGTATGTACAATCCAGTATTCTGCAAGCTTGGAGATGCTTAAGGTAGGGTCCTGTTGGCGGATCCACCATTCACAGGTAGGATAGTGGGGGGAAGGGGGTTCTGTTCTCCTCTTCTGTATACAGGGTTATGGATCACAAATTCTGTACGCTAGCCTCTGTAGTGGAGGCTAGTGTACGGAATTTAGCACTAATTCTGGATAAAGCCCATTGGCTATAAGGGATTTATATTTTATTTTTTATCAGACTTCACTTTGTTAAAATAAATTCAACCAATAAAGTTTTCAGTTGAAATCTGGCTTTTTTAAAATAGTTTTCATATTAACTCACATGATGGGCTGGATCCAGACCTAGTTAAGTGCTTGAACTTAGTCTGTGCTAAACAAAACCATGTTGATTGCAGGGGAGTCATATTTCATCTGTTGCAAACAGTATTAGAGTTGAGAGGTGTTAATTTCAGGGGGAGTCAAGGTAATTGTATTCTTTGCATGCAGGGATATATCTTTGAATTGCTTACTGCACACAGATAATGACCAGCATTACTATCACACTGTTATTTAGAGTGGGGATAGGAAACATTAACGCTAATACTGTTTGCAAAAGATGAAATATGACTCCCCTGCAATCAACATGGTTTAGCCCAGGAGTAACTAATTTCAGGCACTTAACAAGGTCTGGATCCAGCCTGATGTCTCAATACTAGTGTATTGCATCACAAACAATGGTACTATGTAAAAGGACCATGGACCCCATAAGGCTGCAGGGATAACAAAGGAGGGGAGAGAGGGGCTTCCTATTTCATCTGAAATCTCCCTCCCATAAAGTATTTTAGGTTTATGATAATGTTTTTTTTACCCTAAATTCAGATGGTGCATGATTGGTGGCAGCAGTGGGGGATCAACATTAAGTCAACATTAAGTTAGATAACTGTAGTTGGTACTCAACCCAGGAGGATGCGAGGACACCCTTCCCTAGTGGTTGGGTCCCTGAGATATGCCAACATCCAGGTGCTTGGAAGAATAATGTGATTGGGTTGTTGTTCGTATGACCAGTTTGTAAGCACCATGGTTTATATTTAGATATAAATGTTAGTTTATAGTGTTAAAATAAACACTGAACCCTCCCATCTGTTATTTGGGCCACCTAAACACAGCTGGATAACCAATCAATAGTCATCAATTCCAATTAGGCCCAATTAATAAACTATGTTCCCTCTTTAAATGCAGCTATTGCCTCTGTGTGTTTATTTAGTTAAGGTGTGTCTGACTGGTGTAAAGCTGGCCATACACTAGAGCAATTATCGGGCCGATCCTTCAATTATCACGTAAGGAGCCGAATTATCGTGCTAGTGTATGGTAACGATTTTTCGGTCGAGAATCCAATAATTGTCCAGAAAGGGCTTCCGAAAGATTATTGGATCTTTTGACATGTTTGATTTAAAACGATAAAAAGCAGTAGATTTTTTGAAAAATCGCATTGTATATGGCCATTTCACGATAATTGTGAGATCTTCGGCGATAAATTTATGGTGAAGTGGAGGCGTGCTTATGCAAATGAACTGTGACATTCAACGAAGCGCCTTGTGCATCACGAGTTGTTGCTGCAAACTACATTATGAACTTGGACATTTCATGAAGCGCCTGTGTTGGAATAGCTGCTAATATATGGAGGTGCATCCTTGTGCATCATGAGCTGAGGGCCATGGAGCAAACAAAGAGCCAGCTGGCACAGGAAGTTATATTTATACTTCCTATCGTCTACGTCACTCACACCCACATGGTAATGACTGCCCTTTATGTAAATGTACAAAGAAAATCAAACGATAAAATTAAATCGTACTGTGTATGGCCAAAACCGATATTTTACACCTGACAAAACAAGACCAAAAATCAGCGTTTTTTAAAACTTTTGAACGATTATTGTATGCAACTAACGTAATGTATGGTGCCGATATTATTTGTCCCTGCAGCGGAAAAATCGGCAAGATTATCACCGAATTCATGCGATTTTCGATAATCTCTCTAGTGTATGGCCAGCTTAAGAGTGGGGACGTTTGCCGTTTATGTACTTCCTACAACACTTGGTCAATCTGCTACAGATAACACTGTCAGCTGGAATTACAGATGGAGAAATAAAATGCTCAAATATAGTTATAATAGTTATTTCTCAGAGCGTAATTGTTATAACATATAGTCCACCAAATCTTTTTGGTTGCTGAGACAGCACATGTGGCTGAAACACACCAATATTTGTAATGATGCATGAGTATTTGCACTGTGAATATTGTATAGGCAGAGATAAAACAAATATTGAAGCAGTGGTTATGGGGTGCACAGTTTAGACCAAGCATGTTGCCTCATCAACCATAAATCTTTAAAGGCAGAGGGATAAAATATCTTCTTGTAATAATCATTCTGCAAATATAACTCTGCTTTCATGGCCTAGAAAGACAGTAGAGTAATTTACTGAAGTTTCCTAACCTATATGTAAGCCTAAAATTATTCACAAAACATTACTATCCCAACATACTATAATAAACCTCAACAAGGAGCCAAAATATTCTGTGTTTTAATGCAACTTTAGCTCTTAGAGAAGCAAAATTCTGTCAAAAATTATCAATGTTTGCAAATCATATTATTAATCTGAAATCTCCTCTGAACATTGGGGTAGATCCAGAACTACGATTGCCGTATGTTTATTTGCGTAGTGTATTTTCGTGTGCGTACCTTCTATACACTCCCCTAGGCACACCCCTTGAATGTACGTATTTTGTCAAGACACGCTTTTCAAACCCTACATTAACTTTTGCCAACGTAACCGCAGTTATCTGCACATGTACATATGGGCAACGCGTATTTACGCAGCTAAGCACGCCTATACTGTACACTTTAAATACAGTATTTTGGACTCACGACAAATACGTGAATGGCCCATACGTTCACAATTACGCTACGTTACTAATCGTATTTTCTATAGTGCGCATGCGCAGTACTTACCAAAAGACAATTTTACGTCTCCGCCACGCGTAAATTCGCTCACAAGCGTTGTTCTGGATCTGGCCCATTGATCTTATAAGCGCATATCATTACACGTCATTCCTTTGTATTCCCATAGTATGCTTTTCTGACCAAGTTTTTGTTTTATTTGTAAAAAAAGTAAAAAATGTATATTTATTTACCTTTAGTAGTTTACTGTAGCTTCTTGGTTAAAGGGTTAAAGCCTACTTGGAAAATAGGAGGCAATGCATAATAGCTATAACTCACACATACTCCTTTCGGGGATTGTAATTAATGTAGTATGTATTTATTATGCAAAAGTTAATTACTGTGCTGAGATCTAACATACTGCAACAAAAAGGTCTGGGTGACACAACATTAGTTTAAATGTTGTTAATTGCAATATGCAAACCAGTTAGTATATACAAGTTTTAGTTCCTAAAGCTTTTACATTTTTTTTTCTCATATCAAAAATAGTGAAATATTTATGAGTTACCGTTATCTTCTTTTAGGTTTAATTTCTACAAAAATGTGCTGATAATTTTTTGTTGTGGTTTATTTTTATGCATTTTTGTATAAGACACTTAAGTAGCTTAAATGTAAGACATAGAGAAAAGACAGTGGTTTGTTTGAAGTGAAAGTCAGAGTAACAGGCCTTTAAAAAGGATAAGCCTGTAAATTAAACAAGGATAGAAATTCAGGATATAATTCTTTATCAATTAAAGACTGGAGCGTTCTTTAACACATAGGTGTATGCTGTGTAGGCCATATGCTTTATCTGTCATAGGAGTCTTTTTATGAACTAGAGTTTTGTCTCTGTGGTTGCCAGATGCCAGTGTCCCCAAAGATCTCTATTGGGACACCAAATTTTGTACATTTATTAAGAGATGGAGGTACTGTAAGTACTCCTTACCTGGATGCATAGCAGGGCTGAAGAGGTCTGTCTGTCTGTTTGTTGAAGTATTAAATCTTCTTTGCGGAAACATCTTCCAACAGTGCTGTCTGGCAAAACTTGTCCCTTTGTATCATGGGAGATATTCACTTAAGAATATATTACCAGATACAGACCTCTGCACGCTTTCCATACGTGCGGGGGTCTTACAGTCCATAAGGAAGAGAGGAGTGAAATCCCCCTGTCACGCCCCTCTCTCGTGCATCGTTTTAGTGACTTAAGCTGCCAAAAGGCTGATCCACTCTGTTGGAACAAAGGACCGGATTCCCACTTAAGAAGCTTCTTAAGTGCAAGGAAATTAGAAATGAGCTTCTATGCATGCATAGTAGCTCATTTGCGCAATCAATGTATCACTTAGGTACGTATATTGACTATGTGCGACTTTTAAAGACTGCAAGTAGAAGCTTAGGCAGGAAGAGGTGTGCCAAGGCAGCATCGGGGAGGAGGTGGGTGGGGGAGGGAATGCAGATTATCCGGGAGGGCGGGGAAAGCTCTGCATTCTCTCTGCGTGGTTTCCTTCTTAAAAAGGACACTACGCACGGTAAGATAAGGTAGCCCTAGCACTCTTAACTGCCATTAGGTACCTAAGAAACGGGAGGCGGGTCCACACCTTACTTACTCTTAATTGTGAATCAGGCCTATAGTTCCGTTTGTATGTCACTGGCATGCGCATTACCAGGCTGACAGCCAAATACCGCAACTTGCGTGTGGAATTTGGCTGTCATAAGTAACTATAGATCCGTTCCATAATGTTCAGTAGTCATCAGAAAAACTGGTGCTATAATACAACTAACAAACAAGAACTTTATCCTACTAACATACTGAACCTGTATGAAATGTACAAGTTATATGGAAAAGATGGTAAAGTAGTATGGGATAAAACGATTAATTATGTTATTAAAAATACAGATGTGTTCTCGCTCTGTATGGCTGATTTCTAACCTAGACCGACCACTAGTATACATAAAATATTGAATGTATAAACTCACAGGGACTCTTATTGCTCATTGTTTTCTGATTGCTTGGATCAGAAAATGGTAAGCGGTACATGCGTGAGAGCCACATTTCCAGGATGGATCTGGATCCAGAACTCCATCTTGGTATAAATTCCAATGGCAGAGCGGGACATTTCATTAAGCGGAAGCACTTCCAAACAGTGGGAGAAGGGAGGTATGTAAATAGTACAGTAAGGATAGGTTTTAGCTCTTACGTACTATCCTGACTTTCACACGTGCCCATTTTATTGATTTAGAGTGATTGTAACTCTGTTTAGTACTATTATCAACCCCCCAATACCTATGATTCAAAGTCATTGTAACAGATGGGTGTGGGTCCCCGTAGCAAACGGCCCTATTTCAATAGGGCCGTTTACTCCCAGTCAGTTCTGAACTGGATGGGATATTGATTGCTTATGCCTTGATGAGGCATAGCAATCAATCCCCAGAGCACCGAACACAGTGCTTCGAACGGTAAGCAACCCCACTCCCTAACCCTAAGTCACCCACCCTCAGCCTAGCCCTAAGTCTTCCCCCTCCGCAGCCTAACCATAAGTCCCCCTGAGAGGGTTATACACCTTTCCAGTGGTCTGGTCCGGAGAGACCAGGTCTGGTCCATAAAAGAAAAATTCTGCGGTTTATCACATTCGAAATAGAGCCAGGCAGTCGAAAAGAAACTTTCAGCTGTCCCTGTTTCGCAATGTGAAGTATCGTTGCGGGGACTCGCAACGGTAATCGATAACCCTGTACTTCACAGGTTATGTGTGGATCTCGATGCTGACTTGCTATTCAGTTAGATCTAGCGCTTTGCCATTTTCTCACAAAAATATTTTAACAATTGGTTATATGTAGTATATAGAGTGACTGTCACTTATCACAGAACTAGTAATGAGCACTAAGTGTTACATTTATGGGAAGGCTTAATCTAATACCCCTTTCACATCACCACCCCGGCAATATCCCGGGTTCACAGACC
>WWET01000038.1:411918-435387 GCA_011038615.1 Limnodynastes dumerilii | reverse complement strand
GAAGATAAGATATCTCATAAATATGTGGTTACTTCTTTGAGCTTACAAATATCATTATATATCACAGATTATTGAGAATATTTAGACGTTGTTAGGATATATATAATAGAAGATATCTCATAAATATGTGGTTACTTCTTTGAGCTTACAAATATCATTATATATCACAGATTATTGAGAATATTTAGACTAGAAGTTGTTAGGACTCGTGGGCCCAATTCAATTTTGAGTACTGTACCACTCATGCCACACAGAGGTATAAGAGAAGCACTTGATGTTCATCTACCATAATGGATGGAAAAACAAGCACTTGGTTGAGAATAACTGCACTGTACGTAACATACGTGTTCCTGATGATGTTTTGCTTCCTCAGAAAGATCCGCTCACAAACATTCCCAGCATCCCTGCCACAGGAAATTCTGGGGAAGGATAGCACTGAGGTTCTTAATGTCTGTCTGTTGAGGGGCCTAGCTTTGACCTAAAAAGACTAAGACGCATCTGAGGAAGCTCCTCTGCATCCTCTGATTCATTTACCCACTTATTGGCACCATGGATACCAACAGCACTGCCTCAGTTTGACCAGCAGAGGGGGGGTACCTGGAACTTTAATCTGTCGTGGCTGCGCTCCAACAGTGACAAGTGGAGGCATGACAGTAGACTTGAAGCAGTATGTCGGGTCTCTGTGAGTGCTGACCCTGGGATCACCGCTTTTTGGGTTCCTGTTCCCTTGCTTGCAGGCTATCACCAAGATCTCAGCAGGGAACGGTGGTCACAGCGTCTGATACCATAAGACAGAGAGAGGACACTGTGTTTGCCGCAGAAGCTGCTGCCATCTTGTGAAACCTCACGTTGAGCACCATTTTCAGCACGCTGCATTACCTCTCCAGGCTTCCTACTCTGTTTTCTGTGATTTTGTCCTGTATCTTGTAGGGGGCATATATAATAATTGAGTAACCTATTTTCTGCAACTACTCCCTGGTATTCTACATATATCCTGCAAAAGCAACCCGCTGTCTTGTGTGCTACAATTATTTATCGCAGGAGTACACAGTGATCCAGCTCTCTACATCCACAAATACAACCACAACCTACTATTCCTTCTACTTAGAGATTACAAACTGCATTTTTCACACTATTATAATCTGCATTATGGACTTTTAGCAGCAATCTTCAGCCAAGTTTAATAGAATACCCTATCTGAATTCAGACTCAACAGAGTCATTTAAAGTGATCTTTGCTCCAGATAAAATATTTTAACCTGAGGCTGGTCCTTCATGGTGACTCACACTAAAGTTCTTTAACTGCACATCCCGCAATTCGCTGCTCCTCAATTCCTGCGACCAGGTGCCCCACCCCGCACCTTTATAGCAAAGTTCCTTCATTATTGAGACCAGGACACTATTCTGTGATTTATAAAGCAACAGGGTCCTCTCAGGTTGGACAATGCCAATATCTCCGCATACGCTGAATACGCTCTGGAAGTCCAGAACAACCACGCACAGTACAGTTAAATTCTATGAAAGCTGCAAGACCTTCATTTGCCATATTCAATCCTTTTTCCAGCATGTCTAAGTGTGGTGGCAGATGGCGAAACAGGTCTTTAATTCGCCAAGGAAGGAGTGGCTGAAGCGCTTTCAAAGAAGATGGGCACCACCTAACAGAGAATTACTCAAATGTTATGCCAAGAGCTGGTTTTCTTCTTGCTCCAACTGGACTGTGTTCGTTTGAGTTGGCTTTTGAGTTCCCTTTTTTGTTTACTATTTTATATGTCACTTGTCTGAGTTATCTGGACAACATTTTTTATACTCAGGGGCCGGTTGGGGCCAAATATTTCTTTACTCCATACGTTATGCAGAGGACTCTCATTAGTTAGGAGCCACAGCGTAGCTACTTTAATGTTAGTGCTTAGTCACCAATTAGGTAAGGGGTAGGTTAAATGGAGGAGGGGGTTCTCCAGTTTATCCCTTAAAGGAGCCGTTTTGGCTATTTATTCCGCTCTATGCCTGTCCAGGTCTGAAGAATTAGCAATCTTGATATATAGATGTGTGGAAGATATGGGAGACTTGGAGGATGAAGAACTGGATTAAGATGTCACAAGGTTTATAGGGTTTGGAGGTTGGTGTTGAAAAATTCCTTAAGCACAATGGGCTGGATCCAGACTAAAGGAGCTTGAAATTAAGAAAGGAAAGTTACTCCTGGGCTAAACCATGTTGATTTCAGGGTGAGTCAAATTAATTGTATTCTTTGCATGTAGGGATATAGCTTTGAATTGCTTACTGCACACAGATACGGACCAGCTTTACTATTACACTGTTATTTAGACCTTGGCCGGGAAACATCACATCTCAACTCTAATACTGTTTGCAACAGATGAAATGTGACTCCTCTGCAATCAACATGGTTTAGCCCAGGAGTAACTTTTCTCTCTTAATTTCAAGCACCTTCTTAAGTCTTGATCCAGCCCATTTTCTATATCATTGCCTATAGATCCTAAGATCTGCTTATTTGGCCTCTCCTTGGTAGACTCAATTGATAAGGTCACATACAGCTTCTCCTTTTATACATTGGCACGGGTGATTATAGAAAGTATCTGGCTAGCCAACAATCCTCCACAATTAAGGGACTGGATATTGCTGGTAAACAAAACCCTGACCCATGAGAAACATGTCCATGCAGTTAGGAAAATGCCAGATAAGTTCAACAGGGTGTGGACTCCATGGCTGGAGTCTATCTATTTTCTGGGTGTTGTCCCATATGTGTGCTCGGCGTGGTGCCTACTAATGTCAATGATTTGAACAAGACAATTCAGGTGTAAATGCTGCTGCTCTTGCTGACGCCCGGGCTGCCTCGCCTGTCGGTATCTAGCAGCAAGCTTTAATCCTGATTTATCAGGATAATGATTTTTTTTCCCTTTTAACCTTCACTCCAGGCAGGTTGCTTGGGATCGTCAGGTCTGGTATTGGCATCATTGGTTTCAAACTTCCTTCTGAGAGTGTAAATTGATGTTTTGCATGGGACACCTTGAACTCCTTAGTGTCAGTATATTGCTCGTATGCTTATTGTTATGTGGGTTTATGTATTTTTTTTTTCTTTCGTTATCAAAATTCAATAAAAGATAAAAAATGCCTGTTGAGAACATCATTCTAAAATGTCGATCACCAAGACAGGTAATTTCAAAATACTGATGACCTGCTGTTCCCATAGGAAACGAGAGCAGTGCCATCAGGAGAGCTGTGGTCCCAGACACGGAGAATCATTGAATTCTCCATCAATAGGTCAACAATAAATGCTTGAAGAAGGACAGAGTGCAGTGTTCTTCATATTTTCTCTCCTTTATATAAACGGAGCCCTAAGGTCTTAGACTGAATCCAGACTTTCAATTTTACTGCGATTGAAGCTGTGTGTGCAGCAACAGCAGGTGTCCAATGCCATATTTCCACTAAATCTGTGCAAGCGAGGAGAAAACCACTGTATGGATGTCAATCCATGGACTCTGCATTTTGTTTTCCACTACATACTTACTTAAAGTAGGGACGCGCAGAAGTCTGGATAGGGTGTAAGGGCCTTATCTTTCCCTTACTGTAAAATTCAAATACCTTACCTCTCCCGTCTAGCATGCACATTGTACACATCCCACCCATCTGGCCCACCATTAGAAAGACTTCCATCACGCTTCGTGTGAGTGAAAACCAAGCATTTTGTGCAAACCTGGGTCCAGTTTTTAGGTATTTTTAGTTACAGAGAATATAGTCTAAACAAAGCACAGGCAGCCTTTGACATTCCAGGTGTTGTAAATTGCCTAATTTACATAAAATATTTAGAAATATTGGGCGCAGCATATTTACTATGCACTCCCCTAGTCAGTCCCCTCTCATGTACGTACTTTGGCCACTTTACGCTTCCCAAACCCTACCTTAACTTTACACACCTTAACCCCTGACGTACGTAAAGGCTGCACGTACTTACGCTGCTAAGCACGCCCATACTGTACGATCTAAATGCCTCACCCCACCTCCGAAGTGTAATTATGCTTATCACATGGCTGGCACACTCCTTCGAGCGTCGACACACTACTGCTACGTGACTGCCCTCTACGCTCTGAGTTACGTGACGTAACATCTTCCACGCGCATGCACAGTAAGTACTAAAGGGCGAAATTGCGCTCGCGGCAAGCGGAAAAACATGAGCGTACGTAGTTCTGGATCTACCCCATTGACAGGTTATTAAAAGCAAAAAAAAAATTTGCCTGCTCAAAATTTGATTTCAACAGACTATAATAGTTAATAAGAAAATTTGTGAGACATAAATTCATAAAGATGTGTCATTATCCCAGATTAATAAAGAGACCACAAGGTCTTGGTGAAACATGTAACACCTTCAAACATGCAAAATGATAGCAATGCCCATTGAAGAACCACTTTAACCTAGAGAAGATGAAATTCCCTATTCACAAATGGGTCAAGGTAATTTAAATAGGGTCATAAATTCTAACTCTGAGCGTGTGGCATGTTTATTGAAAGTGATGGGAAATAATAGATGAACGCAGTCGCCTCTGACAACACTCCCATCTGTGTCTCTTTCTCAGTTGCCAAATGTTAATATTTTCATCATATTTTTTTCTTCTTTTTATTTTAAATAAATAATGACTCTCCTGATAGAAAAGTCGTATAACGTGGGTGATGGGCACATGTGGTCCATGTGACATTAGACTGGTATGGCATTAAGGATAACCAGTTTTGGTTCATAAAAAAAAAATGAATTTTTGGTAAATGATACAACGTTATTACTTGATATGGGAAAAACTGCCATAGAGACCCTAGAATATAAATGCATTTCAGATCTCAAAAGAAGTTTAAATCAATGCGGTGCCACAGTTACAAAGCAGATGAAAGAGACAGCTGTCTGAATTGCTAGGAATTGCTTATGAACACTTACTTTGATTTCTTTGGGTAGTCTGTTACATTATTTCTCAATGCAATACATGAGGATATTAAAGCTTTGATGTTGTACATCTTCAACAAATGGGAAGTACTGTAAGAAAAAAAAGAGCTGATATGTTGTGTAGAGGTACTTCTCTTCTGCTAAGTAAGCATTGTCAAGCTTATTTATTATCACTGTGTTGATATGCACTCAACACTATATAAGGAAACATAGAAAGTGATGGCAGATAAGAGCCACATGGGTCCATCCAGTCTGCCCAGTTGTTTATTTAGAACTATATTGACCCTAGACCCTATTTACCCTCAATTTAGTTTGAGATTTAGGATATCTTTACATTTTTCTCAAGCATGTTTAAACTATTCTACTGTGTTACCTGAACCACTTTAGATGGGAGACTATTCCACTTATCTATCACCCTTTCAGTGAAGTCATTTTTCCGCACATTTCCTCTGAATCTACCACCCTCCACTTTATATTTATGCCCTTGTGTTCTATTACACCTCTTGCTTCGAAAAATGCCCCCTCCTCTAGCCAGTCACAAGCCTTGATATACGTGAAAGCTGCTATCATATCCCCCTCTCCCTTCTCTGCTCCAAGCTATACATGTTTAGTTCCTCTAGCCTTTCTTGGTATGATTTGTTACAAAGGCCATGGACCATTTTAGTTGCTCTTCTTTGCACAGTCTCTAATGTATTTATGTCTTTCTGGAGATATGGCCTCCAGAACCGAACTTAGTATTCTAGGTGAGGTCGTACCAACGATCTATTAAGGGGCATCACTACTTCTCTCTTTCTGCTACTAACTCCTCTCCCTATGCAGTGTTATTGATGCAGTCACATGACCTGTGTTTTGGGATATGCTGATGTCATTGCAATATGAACTAGTTCTGTATAGACCAGGCCTGTCCAACTCAGTATGTCCAACCCAGTCCCAGTATGCTTTGTCAGGTCTCGGCTAAGCCTAAGTCATTAAAACAGGGTTGCCGACTTTTTTTCAAGATCATTTAGTAAGTACAAGATTGGTATGAAGGACCTGATTCACACTTAAGAATGAAATTAGGAACGTACCTAAATATACGCACGGACCAGATCCGTAAGAGCGTTTTCGATAGTAAAGAATCAACCTAACCACACCCCCAGGTTCGGGACTGTTAAGTATGTGCGGTTTTCTGGTGCATATATTTAAGTGTAGATATTTTCTTTACTGTGAATCACATGTAAGTCGTTAGGTGCTTAAAGTTATTCAGCAATCACTGATTAGCCCTTAAACGGAATTGTTGTTTAAAAGCACAAAATGTATTCATGTCTAAACTATTATATAAGTATTAAATGATTGTTGCAATTGTTTTTGTTGAAATTTGAACTTGTCTCATTGCTTGTTTAACCCTTAATGTGCCGTGCAACAATGTATTTCCTGTTCAGTATATTTGGGGTTTATTTTCTTTGTTTTAAACATTTTTTGGCCCAATTGTATTTTATTTTTAATAATGATTTTTTTTTTTTTACCAATAACAGTCATTTGCTTATGAAATCTATTTATTTAAAAAAAAAATTAAATAAAGAAAAAATAATATTAATATAATGTAAGCAAACATGTTTTATAAAATGTACAGCCTCATTAAACATTATAAACATTAATGCATGCACATAGGCTAGCTAAGAACCATGCAGAGATCAACTTAAGAATGGTATGCAGCATTCTTTTCTTTGTTTGTTTCTGCAAGGCCTTCTTAACTGTAAATCATTTTCTTAACTGTGAATCATTCCTAAGTCTCCAGGCATGCCCATACTGTACATTAGTAGCCCAAGTCCTGCTTCTAAGCTCAATCCCCTCCCCACAGCCTATACCTATGACTTCCCTTCTAAGCTCTAGGCTCTCCCAGTAGCCTAACCCTATAACTCCCCTTCTACGCTCAATCCCCTCCCCGCAGCATAACCTTAAGACTCCCCTTCTACGCTACATCCCCTTCCGCAGCCTAAGCCTAAGCCTAAGACACCCCTTCTACGCTACATCCTCTCCTCACAGTCTAAGTCCACTAACCTGTCTGGTCGGTAGCACTGGGTCTGGAAGCTGAAGGGGACCGGGACCGGATTTCAGAAATTTGTCGGCATGATGAATGGGTAAGTTGCCAAAAAATAGATCTTTCAGCCTAGTTACTGGTTCATTATAAAAAGTTTCTTATTAAATACATTTTCGAAATAGAGACAGTTGATAGCTGTCGACTGTCTGTATATGTGTATAGCTTCCTATAGGTCTTCACTATCACACCCAATTACGCAGCAAGCCCAAATAAGCCCCTAGTAAAGAAAAGATTGAGTTGCCCTTACTGATACTGGGCTGGATTCACAGCCCCAGACGTATTGCACATACGTCCTTAATTTACCGATAATACCTACTACGCATGCGTAGTAACTATTTTACGTAATCTATGTATCATTTCGTTACATAGATTGTGTATATGCGGCCTTTAAGACATAACAAAATGATACGTAGATTAAGTAAAATAGTTAATACGCATGCGTAATAGCTATTATCAGTAAATTAAGGACGTATGTGCAATATGTGCAGGGCTGTGAATCCGGCCAACTCTCTGCAGCATTTTCTGTTGGTAAATCATATTCTAATATATACAACACTATCACTACCATTGAAGGGCTGATATATGTAAGTCTAGGCAGCATTTTAATGTAGTCTTAATGTAGGGTTCTCGGAGCATAAGAATTAGTGTGAATCAGTGTTGAAAACTATTTTTTTAAATCACATAGAATGAGTTGCTCCATGGGAAAAAAAATAAAGTGAAATGGATAAATAAAAGTAGCTTTGTATGTTGGTCAAAGGAAATTGTGCAGTTTCATTCTACACCCACGATCCAGGCAGATATCCTTGCCTATGGGGAATTCCTAGCCCATTCAACTCTCTGTAATGTCGCTCCTGCTCACTTTGGCTGGTCTTAAACTATGACTGTTGAGATAGCAATAATGGTTGTAAAATACTCTTGGTTTCTCTGCGTTATGACAGAAAACTCTCATAAATTATGTATAGGTCATTTATTGTACATCTATACTGTATCATAGCCTGGCAAACACTTTACGTTTGAACACGTGTTACGCTGCTGGATTTATTTCTGAAGTGTTTTATAGAATGTATTTATTATTTATATAGAAGGTAATATTGGGTCACTGTAGGAAAACTAATGAAAACTGAAGATAGCATTGCTGGCTCTCATAACTATGACTCTTTATCGCTTCATCCAGAGATATTGTTATTTTCAGCACTATGTAATAACATTTCTACAATGTCAGGAGCCCGGCTTTGAATTGTTCTGTCATATTCTCATTAGCAAATCACAAAGGGAAAAAGGAAAACATGACTGATTTTAATTATGTACTGTTTTCTAAAAAGAACACACAAGACAAGAAATCTAAATAGATATCAATGAATTCATTACTGTACAAGTTGTTGTTTTTTTCCCCTACAAAGCCGTAAGTCACAAGAAAGGAATCCTAACACATAAAATCATTCCGTTCAGTTATTGGGAGGTTTTTTACATGAACTAGATATTTTTTACTGATATTCTGCATTAGGGACTGGATCTATACTTTTCAAAAAGGGGATTTTTTCCAATCACCAGGATTGTAAAACGCTCACTTTTTATAAAAGCGCATGTGCAAAAACAACTTTCCCAAGACGAAACTGGTTCCTCAGGCTCTAGAGTTCCATCCTAGGAGTAGCCTCTACTCGCCTGCACAGAAGTCTGTATTACAAATTCCAAAACTCGTCAAGTGGTTGCTGATGGTGTATAAAAAAGACTTAATCTGAACGATGTCTTCGGGCATCTACTGGCCAGATGCCCTAAAAGCAGTCTCCTGGATAGGACCTAGGACTGGATATGCTAATGTATGGAATCTGAACTTGAGTATGGTTCCGGACCAGATCCATACTTAAGTTCATATTAAGTACGTTAGCCTCCACAATATGGAATTTGATATCCTAAATCCTGCATGTAGGAGAGCAGTGAACTCCTCCTGCTCTCCTGCATGTAGAAGATATTTAGGAATGCCAAAGACACCCTTACACCCTTAAGTATTCCACTCGTAACACTGGGCAGGCGGAATACTGGATCATACGTAAGGGTTTAGCGAAGCCTTTCCTGTAAGATTTTATTGAAATATCAAAGCCCAGCAACCATGCGTATCTCGTGCATGGTGTGTGGGTCACCCCATGTGCAATGACCGGCAGAGAACACAGCCAATGTAACTGCACCTTCCCTGCGTGTTTAGATGTTTTATTTTATAGGTTGGTGAGCAGTAGTTGTTTTTCATTTGGTTTAATATTTTATGGTTTTTTTACTTGAAATTGCTGAAGTGGCAGAATTCAGGAAGTTGAATAAATAAATATCAGAAACCACTTGATTAGAGCCAGGACTTAAGTTTATGGACCCATTCATTGATGCTCTAAGTTAATAGGTTCATTTAGTGGTGAAACATAGACTTACTGGACCGGATTCTCACTTCCAAAATTTTCTTCATATATTTTCTTCATATGAACGTAGTTATAAGTGCCGAGCTTCTAAGCATGCGTAGTAACTTTTACACTAGCTACGTAACCATTGCGTTACGTAGACTGCGTACATGTGGTCTTTAAAGACTACATGTATGCAATCTACCTAACACAATGGTTACATAGATAGTGTAAAAGGGTTACTACACATGCTTAGTTGCTCAATTTATGTGTGTCAGATATACAGGTTACTAAGTGGCATAATACAAAACATTTAATGATAGGCCTATCATTAAATGTTTTGTATTATGCCATGTAGTAACCTGTATATCTGACACACATAAATTGTATTCACTATGTATACACGGCTGGCCTACACGCGGCGCCATGACAACGGAGGCACGCTACCCGGCTTATTGGCTCAGTCTCCGGGGGTGTGTTATCTGCAAATCGGGGAAACACATGATGTTTCCTCACTATGTATACACGGCTGGCCTACCCGTGGCGCCATGACAACGGAGGAACGCTACCCAGCTTATTGGCTCAGTCTCCGGGGGTGTGGTATCTACAAACCGGGGAAACATATTATGTTTCACTGACGACAGAGCCACGCTACCCGTCTGATTGGCCATAGCTGTGGGCGGTGTCACCGGATATTGACGCTATGCGGGCGGGGAGTTACACGCTTGCAGGTATTTAAATGTGCACATGTTCTTTGTTTGGATTGTTGTCCCTGATGAAAGAGTCACATTAAAGACTCGGAAACGTTGGATCTTACCTGCTTGGGAGTCCGTGTCGTTTGTGTATGAAGTTACCGAGTGCCGGGTACTGATCTCTGTATATATTTGGAACTTTTTCCAGCTCCAACCAAGGCACAGGTGCATTACATTACCTGTTAGAGGAGTGCCGCACATCCACCTATTCTATATATATATTTTTTTATTTTATTTTTGTTTTTTTTACATTACATAAATAGATATGTACCTTGCAAAAGCATTTGTAATGTTTAATATACATTTACATACAAGCACACTCACTGCCAACAGTCAAAAAATCAGCTAAAAAGGAAATAGTTACTGTTATTTATTTTTTTAAAAAAAGCATCACATCTGGTAATAAATGACTAAACGGTGACATAATTCTGCTACACCATGTATTTTCTGTAAAATGTTCTATAAAGAAAGAATAAATAAAAGTTTTATGGTTTGTTAATATGCGGCCATTGTGTCCAAAAGCCTATATTTCATTTTTTGAGTTTATTAAAAACATTCCGTACAGTATTTGTAGCAAGCTTGCTGCAGGACCCATGGGAAATTGCTGCAGCAACATCCAAAAGCCAATAGCTTTATTTTGTCTCCACTAAAAAACATACAGCTCAGAGTCCCAAATGGCGTTCCCTGACCCAAAAATGACTTTCTTATAAGAAACATTTATTAACTGAAAAAGACACACTGGAAGGGTAGTTTAAAATGACATATCGCCCGGCCAATAACTGTAAATTGTTTGTTTTAATTTAGTTCTTGTGTTTAGAAACAGTTTGTAGAACTATTTTCAATAATCTATATTAGATTTCTTCTATCACTGAGCAGGGAATTTAAGCCTCTCACGTATAAAGAGAAATGAAGGAAAGACAGCAGTGCTTCCATGTCTCCAGTGCTCACTGTTGGTTAATGACGTTCTTCTTATGTGGAAGTCTCCATTGCAGCAATAAGCATACCCAGGGAAGTACATATCTAAGTGACTGCATGTCTTCTTCGCAAATCACCTTGGTTTTTTATATTGCTTCTTGATTGCTTATGTCCGTTATGCTTGCCTCGCCAATAAATACATTAAAACGGAATGAAACAGAAGTGGTACTTAGTACTGCTAAAAACGGCAGTCTATTATAGTTCCTAGCACCACGAGTTTGTTTTGGCTGGGAGTCAAACTTGTATTTTACCCTCTGGAATTAATTTCTGCAACTAATTAAATCACAGGTGAGCTATATTCTGTTTATCACAGCGCTATGTGACAGCCAGGCGGGATCTCTGGCTGCCATGTTCAGAAAAAGGATGGGTTTTATGAAAGGGGAGTTTTGTCTGTCATTAAGTATATATTATAGTATTGTGTCCATCAATGGCGAATAAAAATATAACATTTGCAAGAATTATTAATTATATCCCCCCGTATTAAACAGAATAATTAGAACAATTTGAGACTGTTACTCTCTTATGATGTTTGACCAATGCATTTATCATTGGTCTTTATAACTAAAGTATTGATTATTTAAAGATGGAAGTGTGTGCAGGAATTTCCATAGGCTTATTTCTGAAAATATTGCCAACCAATCAGAATCTTTGCAGTAATTTGTATATGGCAGTTTCTTTGGAAACTACTATTTGAATACAGTTTCTTTGTAATGTCAGAGCCAGTAATACTGCTGAAGGCCTCTAAACCACAAATGGTGTTACAGTAAAATTGCATTTACTGTTTTCAACCCTTGTTTTATGTACAGACAGAGCCATAGCTGTGTATTATCAATTCATTTGTAGCAAGGACACGGATTAATCATGGAGGCTGGAATAACCTTACCATTGGTAGTTAACCTGGTCCCTACCACCCCTAAGAGGGGGCGATTTAATATTTCATGTTGGGTGGTGGGGGTTTGACGGCCCTGATAGCAGTCATAACTGGTAGAGGCTGATGTATTTTGCAGCCGGGGAGGATCACGTTCATCACTGCTTTCAGTGGTATGACGGCGGATATTGTATAGTCTACATGAAGGTGCGTGTGGCTCTTTTGTATATGGAACCTTTATTAACTGGACATTGTATGGTCAGTTTCAGCACTATTAGTCACATACATAGTGCCTACACCACACCAGGTTTGATTCAGAACCCCAAAGTTCAAATCTCTAGTATAAACATACATAAAGTATAAATAAAAAGATACATTTAAGTACATATTTTTACAAACCCTTCCTCCTAAAAATTTCTTTGCACTTGTGCTAAATTGAGTTACTGCGACATCGGAGGACAGTAAGGGAATTTTACCATCAACAAAGATACTACATTATCTCTGTTGAAAACTACAGTGTGTAGAAACTACACTCGATTTACTAGCAGATCTGTGTGTGTGTGGGGGGTGTTCATAATACCTTGCTTTAATAAAAATGTTCATATATGTCTGTGGGCCGCCACTGTGAACAGCCCTTCTCCCAGACAGTTATGAAATGGCTGGGAAATCAATTACTTCTCCTCCAGCATGGCATGGTCACAACTTTCAAATTAGGCGCTCAGTCCTAGTGACTGGGTCCCATTGGTAGCCACCCCCTATGTAAGTGACCAATGTCTAGCGCCTTAATTTTAATTTGTACCATTCTTGGTTTGAATTGGCAAGGATTCTGCCCTCCATTGCTTCTGCTGCTACCTTTCAGTCCACTAAACTCACCAATTCCAATTAGAGAATTAATTAATAAACTGTGCCCCCTTTTATAACCACAATTATAAGTCTCTGTGCTAATATCATGTCTCAAATGATTATCTGTTGGGTTTGGAAGAGGACCAGGTTATCAGCCATTTGATAATTTATGTATTGTGGTTTTTCATATATTAACAAATGTGTGTAACTAGTGTTTCTGCATTTTATTAGTACCCCATTCAACATAATATTTTTTTTTTTTATTGAAAACCCTTTTGGCAATGATATAGCTACCATTATGATGTCGGCTCTTTCATTGTAGAAATTGTGATTGTTGCCATAGCCAATAACTGGGTTAAACACACAAAATACAAATTCTCTGTATATTCTACTGCAGTCTTCAATTGTTCTAATTAATCTCTGCATCTGGAGAATAGACACATAAGGGTGTCCCTAAGACTCCCCTTCCCATAGTCTAACCCTAAGACTCCCCTCCCCACTGCCTAATCCTAAAACTCCTCTACTCGCAGCCTAACCCTAAGACTCCCCTTCCTGCAGCCTAATCCTTTGTCTCCCCTATTTGCAGCTTAACCCTAAGATGCCCCTCCCCGCAGCCTAACCCTAAGACTCCCCTACTCGCAGCCTAACCATAAGTTGTCCCTCCCCAAAGAGTCCTACTCACCTGCCCAGTCAGCGCAATGGGTCTGCGGCAGTGCGACAGGTCTGCAGCAGGGTTACCAAATGAATGAATGAATAAGTATGCCATTGGCATACTTAACCATTCCTAAAAAAAAATGTCAAAATAGTGATATTTTTAAAATAGAGACAGATGAAAATTAGTTTTCAGCTGTCTCTATTTTGTAAAAAGCAGTCTTGCAGCAGCGACTGCATTCCGTGCATGCATTTAGTACAATCCTTCTGTTCATACATTCATTGTTTTCCTTAAAGTGCTCTTTGTAATGTATAACTATGCAGCATTTATCTATGTAGTTTATGTACTTTCAATGGTATTCAGAACTTTCTTAGTTTTGATAAAAGCTAATGGAATCTAGAAGATAGACATTAGCACTGAAAGGAAAAAAAAAACAACTGGTAACTTTATTGCATGATGAAAAGTCCATTTAAACTTTTCATCCTTAATAGTGTTAACAACACAATTTATCTTCCATTATATGCAATATATTGTGTTAGAGTCTAAACTGCATCACACACAGGCTAGCTAAGAGCAGCAGCTAAGAGCAGATTGCTGTTTACATGCTCTCGGATCGAAGGTAAGTTAATCCGGTAGCAGTTAATGATTAGTGCAAGAATTCATGATGTAGAACTAATGTCGGTGATAAATATTTACAGCTTTTCTAAGTGCTCATTCTTTAGCTGAACGACAGTAGATTGTGGATAAGACACTCTTGAATACTACAAATAAAATAGCACTTTTCAGCAGCTGGGGAAGAGAGATTTAGCAAGGAGAAGTATATGAATCAAGCTAAAATTGGTCATGGAATCGCTAGAGTGACCTTAACTGTAGCAATTTCATAGCACATTATATCACATTTAAGGTTGAATTACAATTAGGCAAATTAGTTTGGTATATTGGCCATATATTATGTGCTGTGAATTCTTGTGCTTGCTTAAAATATTTCATTTTGTGAGAAGTGTAGAATGCTGGAATGTTCTGGTTATAAGGAAACACAAATTATATGGTGAATATGCTTTGTAGAGATGTAACAACAGATGGACTGAATTTTCAGCACTTGGTTGGGAATATACCATGTTGTTCATATAAAGCTTGATTTAGAAATAACCAATCTCTTGGTTATGGCAAGTGCTATGGTAAGGCTTCCCGAGAATGCACTTTCTCCTGTCTAAATACCAAAGGGGAGGAGCTTGTGAGCTGGCTATTACACAATGACTGCATGCACAGGACTGTCACCAGAGCTTTTGTTCCGGATTCATAGTTACGTAGTTTTCGTCTTACGTACGTTGTTCTAAGAATTGAGCTACTACGCATGCGTAGTAGCTTATTTACGCTATCTACGTACCATTTCTGTACGTAGATTACGTAAGCCCTACTTACGCAATCTGCGTACAGAATTGGCACGTAAATAGACAAAAACTTCGTAACTGTGAATCCGGACCTTTGCTCCTACCCTAATTCTGCTATGAGGCTTGTGTTAATGCCTAGTCTATCCCCTGCTTATGTGTAAATAATCAGATGCGATATGCCAAAATGCCCTAAATCATGTTCAGTTTGTGCAATTATACAAAATAATGTTACAATGGTCTCTTAAGTTCTTTTCAACCAGGCATTAAAACATCTTTATCAGCGGATCTTTAAGGAATTACAGAATGTAATCCATTATTCATTTGATACATTGGGCCTGATCCAGACCTACGATGTAGCGCTCAGCGTTACATCATGGGACTCCCCCTGACACTCCCCCTGCCCCATCGTATTTACACTCTCTTACGCTGGCTGAAGGCTACCTTAACTTCAGCCGGTGTAAGGGAGTGTAAATACACTGGGACGGCGGCGTTAGTACAATAACGCCACCCTCCCAGCCTCATTACCCTCCCCCCGCCTACCTGCTCTAACTGCAGCGTAGTAACGCTGGGATCGTCTTTTTAGACAATCTTATGCTGCTGCCTGGCGTATTAACACTGGGCGGCGTAGTTCAGGATCGGGGCCATTGAATCTTAATACTGCACTTCAGTCTATTGATTGGACTCCAGTGTAGTTGCATGGATATGATCTTGGTTACAAGATAGACAACAGAGGATTGTAGTAAATGGAATCACTTCTGGGGATGGTAAGGAAACCAGCAGAGTTTTGCAGGGATCTGTACTTGGACCAGTTATTTAATATCTTTATTGGTGATATTGAATGTGGTATTGAAGAGAATATATGCTTTTTTGGAGATGACACATAGATATGTATCAGGATAGACATGCCAGGAGGGGTACACAAAATGAGGGATGATCTAGGTAGACTGGAGGAATGGTCAGGAGTGTGGCAACTGCAGTTTAATGCCAACAAATGTAAAATCATTCACTCGGGAGGCAATAATTACAGGTTCTCTCCAGATAAACAAATCAGTAAGAAAAAAAGAGATATAAAATACACCTAATATACCTAATAATGGGCCGGATCCACACCAACGTCCGTCTTGCAAATTACGTCCGTCATCTGCCGATAGTAGCTACTATGCATACGTAGGAACTATTTTATGTAATCTACGTATCGTTTCATTACGTAGATTGCATATATGCAGTATATAAAGACCGCATATATGCGATCTATGTAATGAAAAGATACGTAGATTACGTAAAAAAATGACTACGCATGCGCAGTATCAAATTTTGGTAAACACCAGACGTTTATGCAATACGTCCGGTGGTCTGAATACAGGTCTACATTAGAAACTACTGAGGAAGTAGGAGTCATTATTTCATGTGGTTTAATGGAAGACAAGCAATTTAACAAAGTGACGTGAAAGGCAAGTCAGATGCTTGGTTGTATAGGGAGAGGAATTAGTAACAGAAAGAGAGAAGTAGTGATGCCCCTTTATAGATCGTTGGTACGACCTCACCTGGAATACTGTGTTCAGTTCTGGAGAGGGCAGAGCAGTGGGGAAAGACACAGGAGTAGGACAGGGGAATTTTTTTATAATATTTTTTTATGTCTGTGTATTGAAGGGAAACCATGCTGCAAATATAGTGATCAAAATGTTACCTCTGCCAACATATTGATTTAAATAAATATTTTCAAATGATACAGCGGATCTTATGGTATCTGCTGTATCCTTATCAGCATTATGACCGTCGGGGGGGACAGCCAGGACTATGGCGACCCGCTGATACTTACCTAGCTCTGTAGCAGCAAGTATCGGCGGTATCCTACCGCCAATACTTGCTGCTCAGAACTATTTAGTAGTTGGCCAATGCGCAGGAAACTTCTTCCCTACATACCGGCCAGCTGCTAAAACATGTCTGCCGGGTCCCGCCTCCAGGTGGCATCACCAATGACATCCCCTAGAGGGTGGGGCCCCAAGGCTGGGTCCTGGGCCCCACCATGGTAACCATAACCAGTTGATAACACAGATGTAAGCGTTTACTATAACCAAGAAAAAAAAAACCACAGATAGAATGGAGAGTTCTTTTTTAATAGGGGTGGTTTACAAAATCTATGAGCTATGGATATTCACTTTTACCAGGCACATTAAAAATGTCTCAACAATGTTTATTTTTTCATACCATCGATAGTCAAACAAGATAATTAATTTACGTTAGAGGTACCAGCAGCTTTCACAATCAATGCTAATAGTTAGGTGTTACTTAAATTTCACCAGTGCTATTCATGGTGATCAAAGCCTCTCAAATGTTGTTACTTGTTGCCATTAGGGGAACTCCTACAAAGGTTGAAGTATACACATAATTTAAGTAACACATTGAATCCCCCAAACCATAGAGACTCATTTATTTCAGTGGAAAATTGGAAGGCCCAATCCAGAGTTACTAGTTGGACTTTCCCACTTGCAGATATAGTGCCAGATTTACAACACCGTAATTTTTTACGTACTTGCCTAATTTTGCGATTCTAGCTACTATGCATGCGTGGTAACTAGTATACGCAATGTACGTTGCAACAAGAAACGTAGATGACGTTAGAAAATTACTGCGAATGCACAGTAGCACAAATCGGAAAATTCTGAGCGCATATGCAATGCGCCCGGAGCTCTGAATACGGCCCGCTATGTAGATAGCGTAAAATAGTAACTACGCATGTGTAGTAGCTAGAATCGCAATATTAGGCACATATGTAAAAAATGAGGATGTTATGAATCCGGCCCATAAACTGTAAATTACAGTATGTTCTGGATTAGTGCAGATATGAAATTAATTTTGTGTAAAACAGCTGTCAGATGCCATAAAAAGAGCAGAGGTGATCTACCAATGATTCTGGATCCAGCAATCGTGCAGTAAAAAAGTGTAGAATCTATAGAACCGCTTTTACTTTGGCAACCTACAGGTAACAGTGTGGTCTGGTGTTTCTGTTGGCTGCCAGGCCTTGCATTGTGCTATTACTCCCCTAAATTGAGAGGTCTTGAAGTATTCTTATAAGTCAAACAGGTCTAAAAAACAAACAATTAAATATATCTTTATCAGACAAAGCAACCTGGCTTTAAAAAAAAAAACATTGTTAGAATGAATGCTTCTTTTCTACAGTATCATTCTATTTATTGTACCTCTCAGTTGTGCTGTACTCATGTTAGCAGGTTTGTGCATTCACAGTGCAGAAATGCAAACATTCTACCCCCAAAACACCTGCACTTTGGATAGGTCCCTAAATTTCTAAGTTCATTGCAAAAATCAAGATTCCTTTAAATCTTAAAACTTTTTATTGACTTTTTATTCAATGTAAGCAAGCATTCACTGTGTAATGAGCCATAGTCAGTTCTGGAGAAATCGACTTAATTACGTTTTAGTAATTTAATACTTGCTGGTCACAGTCAAAATACTGCGGAGACATTAAAATGTTAGTTAAGTCAAGAGTTAGTGATCATGTTAAAACTGTGTGTGTAATGTTTATTACATCTGAAGTGTTTTGTCATTTTCTGTATTCAAGGTATTATACCAGTGTGTGTCTGTGTGGTCTTCCTTTCAAATAGCTATTTTATTTTGTCATTAAGGCTTTAATTAATTGAAATAGGGCACAGAACAGTCAAGACTTTGGACCTGATTCACACTTAGGATTGAAATTGCGTGCTTAGCTAACAATACGTATCGTAAATATATGCAAGTGCGATGCAAGTAATGGAGCGGCTGCAGCTAACCACACCCACACACTCGGTCATGTTTTTTCATGTGTAAATATGCCGTATGTAGAAATAGGAAGTACCTAGTATATGGCCCTTGAATCATGCGTAAATTTGGGCACTTTTTAAATTAGCGATTCAGCCATTCGTTTTTCATCATAGTTTTTTTTTTCATTTTAAACTAATTTAATAATTAATGTTTATTATAATTAATTTTAATTATTTTTATTTTTTATTTTTTTCTGATATAAATAATTAGACACCACAAAATGTTCACGAAACATATTTTACACAAAGGATGCTTTAATAATTTAAGTTATAATGTGTTACAAACAATACCAGCATTAAGTTTTTTTTATTTTATTATTTACATTACAATATAGTGATTTAAACGTGAAAATTATTAAAAAAATTAAATTTTCAAAAAATTGTTGTAATTTTAAAATGTCATTTATACATAAATGTTACAATTATCATTATTTTACAATGTACTTATTAACATGAAACTCAACATGCGTGAATTAGTCAGAAGGTTGAGGTACGTGTGTGTGAATCATGCGGTTAGGTTTCACGTGCGTGTCCACCTGCATTCTAAACAGCATTATGAGGGAGGCAAGGGTAAATGAACATAGCCAATTGTACAAGAGGGAGATCTATATCTTTTTACCCATCTTATTTATTTATTTATTTTTTCATAATTTTATATTTTTACTCATAACTTTAATTTAATTTATATGTTTAATTAATTGCTGCCGAAAGCATAACCACCATTTTGACACAACACAATAATAACACCATAACACAGAATTAGGGGTGAATAACTATTGCATGGAAAATGTTTTAGAATAATTAATGGGGTTATAATTTGAATTGATTAATTTTGTTATTTATATTTTGATGGGGGCCATAGCAATTAAAGCAGTTATATAATTGCAACATACAAATATGTAGCTGGCTTTTCCTTTCACCTAGCATTCCACTCAGATGCGATGACTGGATAACGGCTAAGACTGCTCGAACCAGAAAAGACTCAGCGACCACTTGCATGGCCCTAAAGACAGTCAAAGTACTGAGCACCACCTTGGCTCCAACTTCAAACTGCCAGCTTGTTATTGCTCTACCACCAATTAAGACTAATAATAACACTGATTCCAATATACTCTGACTATATAGATGAGGGTGGGTCGGTAAATGCAAATGACCGCTCTTACACCTCTCATTATGTGCATGGTGCCCCCCCCCTTTTGTTTTAGGCTTGATCAGGTACATAGTGTTTTATGTTTCCTCACATTTCCTCTAAACCTACTACCCTCCAGTTTCAGTGCATGCCCTCATGTGCTACTACTTCTCCACCACCTCATAAGAATGCCACCTTTTGCTATATCTGAAAGTTTCTATCATGTTCCTCCCTTTTCCATCTCATCTGCAAACTTTTTCATTGAGCACAAGATTGCAGATGGAAAAGCACCAGATAAGTGAACAGTATGAGTGCTGAGATGCCAGTCTGTTTGACAGCCAAACGGAGAAGAGCTAAACTATTGTCCACCTTCTAAATTTGCAGCAAAGGTCAGAATTATTGTGGCTAGCACCAGAGAAATATATTGTATCACAGCAGTTCTTCTCTCATTTGGGATCCTCTCTGTGTGTTATATAGACCCAATGTCACGCAAGGATAAAGACTGGTTAAAAGTAATGGTTTATTAATAAATTTGGACTCTCTATGGAATACAAGCTTGGGGCTTATTCCTTAATGGCATACTTTGCCAAACTCCTTGTCTGTCACACAGTGTTCCAGGTCTCAAGTCAATATGATAATTATAGTCTTTCGCTACAGATTATCTCCGATTTTAACTCAATGTTAAAGTTAGCAGAGAGAAAAGAGACGGCTAAAGCATGACATTTTCCAGGCAGAAAAACTGCTGTGCACCTTTCTGAAATCAACCTTCTCCTCCTCTACATAGACTACAGCCAGGAATCTTCTTGATTTGCAAATTTTCACTAATAAGTAGAGGAAAGCCCCACAGATGCCACACACAAAACGTGCATGATAGACCTGATTCACACTTAAGAGTAAAATTAGGAACTTAAATATACACATGTGAAAAATCTACAATACCGATTCAGAGTAAAGAAAGAAACCAATTAACCACTCCCGTATCAGTTGTGCAACATACAGACGTAAGTCTTTCCTGCGTATAATTAGGTACGTGTGGACTTTATAAGCTGTGAATCGATGGTGCATTTAAATTACTTATGATTCAAAGATTAAGTAACTAAATGCACTGATTAGGCTGTTGCAAAGTAATCTTTTGTTTCCAAAACAAAACTTGTATTCACATTAACATATTTTAACAAAAGTAACCATTAAAAATAAAAATTGAAATAAGAATAATCTACAATAATTACTTAATTACATAATTTACAATATTCATAAACGCATACTGCATGAAGTTAGAAATAAAATGATCAACTATATATATATAGACTTTCATAAAACATTTTAAAAATAAGAATTAAAAAAATAAAAACAACACAAACAACCAAAACAGTTAAATATAAGTAAATGTAATGGTGTATGTTCACAAAATTAAAAGTAAATGAAAATTAAAAAAAATATCTTCACAAAATAAAAACAAATAATGGCACCTTTATAATTTTAAAGTCTTGCACAAAATGTAAAATCAGCATAGGATAAAATAAACGAGCCTTTATTTGTTTCATTTAAAAACACACATCCATTGATAAAACATGCAGCAGGTGTGGGCTGAGCTAAGTAAGAGAAGATGCATGGCCTCACAGCAAACAATAAGGTTCTCCAACGAGAGGTTGAGGGCTACCTTAACTTTTCCTGGGCGTATGTTAGTTTACGCAAGACACTCCTACCTGTGAATCAGTCCTAACTCTGTTGGCACGCCCATACTGTAGGTTAGTAGCCTGTGTGCAGCTTATTTACATTAAGTGTCTTGGCCCTCTAGCCATGCATGCGGGACTCGTTACGTGAAAATGTGTGCATTAGTCCTAAGTCTGATGACCATGCGTGTGCATCAGTCGGCCAGGGTTTTCGTGCGTATATTTGGGTTCTGGGCGTGTGCAGTTTAACTGATTGTAAAAATACACACGTAGATTCTACATATATTGAAGTGTGAATACGGTCCAATATTACAATTGTTTCATCGTTTTGAACCATAGCGAATGAGCCTAACATTCTTTAATGATAATCCCTCAGTATCCCACATCTACATTATTTCTCATGTTTTTGAGCCAAACCTAGCTGTGCATTGTTTTGACATATGTGCTGGAACAAAACAGAACAAAAAAACTGAACAAATGCAGCAACAATTTTACATCTCATACAGCCGCACTGAAATCAAATGACTATAGAGTACTAAAAAGTTTTTTTTTACAGCAATGTAAATTACTGCAAATATTGAGTATAATTTGTAGTGAAAACCCGGTTAAGGCACATAACGTGTATAACGTGTATTTGCTCATTTGTATTTGGTCCAAGCTGGTGGAAAACTTAAAAAAAAAAATGCTGCAATAATGAATTATTATTTATTTATTAACAGGGTTTAAATAACTATAGTTATTAGCACAATCAAGTAACTAGAAATGTTGGGTTTCATCAGGGTCAATAAATGGAACAAAATGTAGAATTTGCAATATCTGCATACATCCTTGTTTATATGTAAAATGTATATAGGGGCAGTAGAGGGGCATATCGATGTCTGGGATAACGGAGGTCTTAATAAGGATACAAGATATGCATGGTGGGTGGGGATAGCTATGCTAATCGTATAGTAAGGACTTGTCTGTGCGTGCGGATTACTAAAAGTAAGGTCCAGGGCCCAGATCCAGAGCTACGTTTCCATTACGTTTCAAGGTATAGAGTATTACTTTGGCCGTATGTACTTTGGCCGTTCTACACTTGCCAAACCCTACCTTAACTACTGTAAAGGCTTCATGTACGTCATTTCCTAAGCACACCCATACTGTAGGATTTAAATGCCTCCCCCTGCCTCTGAAGCATAATTATGGGTGTCGTATGGCTGTCATGCCCATTTATTCGTAGTTACGCTTTTGATAGTAGGCTGGTACGTATGTTCAGAGTTACGTGGCATAACATCTGCCGCGCGCATGCATAGTACATACAAACAGCGTTTTTACATCTCTGGCTAGCGTATATCCATTCCACAAGCAAGAATGCTGAGAGGAGTGTCCACATTCCAGCGTGCAGAATTTAGGATAGTGAATTTCAGTGGAGGCTAAAGTACGGAATCTGTTAGTTCTGAATCCAGTCCAATAGAAGGGATTTCATAGTAAAATGATAAAAAAAACTGCTGCGGCAGCTCATGCAGATATCTCCTGTATGAGCTGCCTGCCGGTCTCCATAGAGCCGCATCCGACGCCTATGGCAGCGGGGAATAGCAGGCAGAGGGGAGTGCCTCTCTGGCTTGGCGCCCCCCCTCCTCCTCTCTTACCCCACTTAACGCGTTTCGCCAGCCCTGCCCTATACTCCTCTTCCAGTCCTGAATCACTATAGCAGAGCTGCGGGGACAGACTCCTACAGTTCTGCTAAAGACCTACAGTTCTGCTTAACATAAAGCAGCATTTGGAGGTACAGTCAGTGTTACTGGGCTCCCCGCTGGCAGAGTTGGACAGCGTACAGCTGCCACGTTGCAACCACACTGAAGCATCAGAAAATAAAAACATTTAAAAATATCTCTGTTTAGGTCAATAATGCATAGTTTGTGGGAAATAACTGCTCATTTTTTATACTCTTGGGGCCTGATCCAGAGCTACGGCCGCCGTCGCT
>WWET01000038.1:394197-409372 GCA_011038615.1 Limnodynastes dumerilii | reverse complement strand
TCTAAGCAGTTCTTCCTGAAATGGTTTCAGTAGAAAGGTGCACCCTGCAGGATGGGAAGGTGGTAATCTAGGTGGCTATCATGTGTATGCTCCGAGAAGCAGGGTGTCTGTGCATTTGCGGCATGGCCTTATGGTGTGGACTGGCAGCTGGTCTGTGCATGCACTAATCTGTCCCTCCTGCATTCTGTGCCATTGCCCACCAGATTTGAATACCCCAGTACACACAAATATTTTCAGTATAAGGGTGCAGAAAACTGTGTGGACAATTGCCTTGCTTTGCATTCATCACACACTGAGTTTCTTTGTACATATTTACTTCTTCAGAGTCAGAACACTCATACAGTCAGAATATAGCACACTATCTGGATTTACTCCTTCTCAGAATATTCTCTCGCTAGGTGAAAAGGGCAAAGGAAAATTACTTTCCCCACTGGTGTGGAAAAATCCTATGCATTTTCAACTATCTTAAGGTCTTTCAAGTTAACGGCTTAAATGTATGCATAAATTTGTGTTTGTTTTTTTTTTTGTTTTACCTTTTATCCATCCATTCATCTCCACACAGTACAGAAATACAATGTATTACCTCTATATCAATAACAATTGTCAGGAGTTTCACTAGGAATATTGTTAAAAGGGATCAAATAAAATCTGTTGAAGACATAAATCTCTTGCTTCCTATGAGACAGTAAACATAGTATGTGCTTCCATATAATATTAAATGACCATCTAAATCACCTGATAGTTACTGATTGCTCCTGACAAGAATTACAGTTATTTAATTTTGATAGGAGTTTTGTATTACAGTGAAGTTTTGTAGGAACAGATGGAATTCCTGACTCAAAATCATCCAAATGTACTTACGTTCTAAGATTTGCAAACCCACAAAATATGTTTTGCACAAAGGCATTTCTTTCACTGCCTTGTAGTCAGGAGTTGTCCACAAATTTGAAATGTCTGCTTGTTTTTAACATGACTATTAGTTACAAATTATTGAAGCTATTGAAATACAAAGTGCCAGATCCAGACTTAATAACTAGACTTAATAATAGCTAATTAAGGTATACTGCATCTAAATCTAGCTGTGGGAACGCACTGTGCGCTGCAGATGTTACGCATCGTAACTCTGATCATACGTAACATTTATGTAACTCTGTACGAAAGGGCATGACATCTTTACGCAAGCCCAAAATAAGCGTTGTGGGAGAAGGGAGGCATTTAAATTGTACAGTATGGGCTGGGTTAGGCAGTTACGTACGCTCTAGTGTATGGCCACCATGACTGTTGCACCAACACCATTAATTCTAGCCTTTCCCATTCTTCCCCAGCACTTGTCCCTTCTTGGTATCTTTTACGGGTAATTTGCCAGGTTTTTGGATACTGTTGAATCTTATTGTAGAAATTGTTATTTTGGTTCCTCATTCTATGGATCAGACTAAGATTTTGGGCAAGTTTGGTCAGTTACATGACTATCTCCTATTTGGAATGGTTAATCTGTCAATTTATTAGTGCAATATTAAATGTATATGTGATAATAATAAATAGAAGTGCTACTATATTGTTTTTCAATATAACAAAGGATATGTGTTTTTCAATTTCCATAATACTTTTTAATTGGCAATTTAGTCTCTTCATTGTGTATCTACAATAAGGGTGTGAAGACACCAAGGGTGTAACTATAGCCATAGCATGTGACCTCTGCATGGCCTAACAACATACAGAGCATATGATCAAGAAGAAAACATGTGTTTTCATCGTCTGTAGTCTGGCATCATATTGATTTACTCTGGCAGGAATTGAAAGCTGCAGCTTCAATGTGTGCAATGGTTTAACTATTTAGGGCAGGTAATTTTCAAGGCCATTTGTTAGCTGTTTTATTATGAATGTAATCATGTCCAAAATGCACACAAACTCATCAAAATGTTATCAATACTTTTAAATATGGGGACAAGTATGTGCATTGTGCATGTGTTTTACAAGCTAGATAGGGTGATTCTGAATCAGTAGCATTTAATGGGTCTAATAGTGAAAATTGGTGCAATAATTGACTATACCCCATACCCCATAGACTATAAGCTTGTGAGCAGGGTCCTTTTACTTTCCAAAAAAACACAAACGCTTCCCAATTGGCGCATAGAATGTAGTAATACCCAATATACAAAAAATGTATATAAAAATCTATAAATATAATAAGAAAAAAGAATCTTTAGTGACTCTATGTTTATAGCAGCGGGTATAGGATGTGGCAATAACATCCAAAAAAGAACAAAAATACAAAAACAAAATATACCTGCGCTTACATAGAAGAGAGATGACACAAATGTGATTAAAAAGTAAATACTAAAAAGTGATAATACCGGATTAATGTAATGTATCTCAATATTTATTTAAACATAATATTAAAACATAATATATCAGCCGGTCCTTATTCAATATACAACATATAATACCACAGTTGTCTTGGTCTTGAATGTCTAATATAGAGGCATAAACTGAGGTACCAATGGCCAAAAATGATTTAAATAGCAGTCCCAATAAAATATACACAGCGGTGTGAGCAATGAGGTATGGCTCAATTTGAGGTCTTGAAGTCTCACTATGTGTGACTGGACATTCAAATCTGTGTTTGGGCTAGCGGTAGCAGATCGTAAACGTTAGGGTAGGAATCTGGACACGTAAATGTCCTGATTTAAGCCCGTCAGCGGGGAGTGCACGGGGTGTGCACTCCTCGCTACGATGGCGGCCCTACAGACCACAGGCGGCCTTAAGGCGCCCGTAGGTCTGGATCTGGCCCATCGTGAGGGAAGGGTCTTCCCCTTCCCCGTAAGTACTGACGTACGTATGATAGTACTTAAGCTAAGGGAACATCTGTCGCGCGCATGCGCAGAGGATCCCTGACAGTGAACTTACAAATGGCTTGCATAAATTCACTGTCGGGCGTAGGTCTGGATCTACCCCAATGTTTGTAAAAGTCGAGTATGCATCTGGCATTGCGCATGATGTGTCAGGTGTTCTGCATCGGATCTGCTTGCATACAGAACTCCGTTCCGTATTCAAGGCGTTCCATCCAAAGGGTGTTCCAAGACATGTACATGCCTAATCCCCGCAAGGGGGGCAGGGATAGGCATGCAGATGAAGGGGATTGGGCGGCAGTAGGCACTTCCATGTGGATCTGCGTTAAGACAGACATTGATTCTTGTGGAGAACTTAAGGCAGGTTTATGGACGATTAAGTCATCTAAAGAGAGGGGAGTGACAGGAAAGTACAACCCCCTCTTCCATAAGGACTTAAGACCTCCATTTGTACTAAAATAAATGTTACATGTTGGTAGTCTATTTACTGATATTTTGTTGATAAAAGTGCTAGGTCCAATTTAAAGTTCTAATAATTTATCTTTAATTGTTAATATCTAATTTTCTTCTAAATGTAACATAAGAGCTTCATCCACTCACCTCTTCAATTGTGAAATGCTTTGTAATATACTGGAGCTATATAAAACAACCCCAATCCCTTGCTGTAAGAATCCCTAATGCACCCTGTTTAAGCATAGTGCCATAGAAGAACACGGTTGCAGTCTCCGGTCTGATGGCCCACTTTGCGAAATAGAGACAGCCGAAAATTACTTATCAGCTGTCGTTATTTCGAATAGAGGGCCTTTTTTAGAATTTTTTTTTTGAATGGGTGAGTGTGCCGATCGACATACTCACCCATTCATTATCGCAGACCCGCCGGATGACAGCTACGAAGAGATGAGTAACCTCTCCGGGGCATTTTGGGTTTAGGAAGGGGGGTTAGGGTTAGGCTCTTAGGAAGGGAGGGTTAGGGTAAGGACCATAGAAGAGGAGGGTTAGGGTCAGGCTGCGGGGAGGGGGATATTAGGGTTAGGCTATAGAGAAGGGAGTAATTAGGGTCAGGCTGCGGGGATGGGAGGGTTAGGGTCAGGCTGCGGGGAAGCGAGGGTTAGGGTTAGAATTAGGTTGGGGTTAGTTTAGCCACTCACCTTTTGAGGCATAAGCAATCAATATCCCAGTCAGTTTCGAACTAGGGCCATTCTTTGCAGGGATCCACACCTGAAGAACATACAATATATGAAATATATACTTGTTCAGTGCAAGCTATCACTTGTGTGGAGCCCTCCTGGCAAAATGTTCAGGATTATAGCTTTCTGCCAGCACTAGTGATTAGGATCAGGTGTAAATTAAGAAACAATAAAGTGATATGAGAAGATATTTTAAAAGGACATTAAAACAAACAGTCACAAACATAGTTTGTTTATTTTTTTTAATCTAAATTTTGTCTGGCTTGAAATGGTGTCAGATTTTCACAAAAGACAGAACCACTCGTCTCTTCCATTTGATTGCGTTATATTTCTTTAGCAGAAAAGCAGCATTATTCATGCATGGAAATTCAACAAAGTAAAGTGAAAGAAGTAACAATGTTACAGCTCCAGATTGATCTCCAGTTAATTAATTTCATACTTGCACACTCTGAATGATTACTGCAAAGATAGAGGATAAAAACATTTTGGGCAAAGAGGAAAATAGAATGCATCAAACAATCTGCTAAACCACACAAAAAGCTTGACAATTGTATTTAGAAAGTAATATTTTTACATGTTACCCACTGTAGGTATAATGGTTTTTATTTGATGCTGCTAGGAACTAACCGGCACCAAATTTATCATCATTTTTTCTGACAATCTACATGTACCACATATAAATGATACAATAATTATTATTGCACTTTATTACTTACATTTTATATAGGAAAGAAAGAGTTAAAATTGACCTTTGTAGTATAATAATAATATTTGAACTACGTTTTGTGTTATATAAATGTGTATATTATTTTTCTTATCTATTTTCAGATCCAAAAAATCAAACTGAAAGAAATAATGGAGAAACAGCTGAAATTATGAGGAGTTTGTCATCCACAAACAGAATAAAACCAGAATGGAAGCTGCTCAATCAATTTATTAAGTAAATGTTAAACAGGTGCATGAAAGGCAGGGGGTTAATCTGCTTGCCACAGAAACAAAGGGAAAAATTGCCCCAGCACTCTGCCATAAACCAGTAACAAACTATACTGTTCTATCTGTAAAATAAAACACAGAAATGTTCGTTACGCATATTTGTACAAATATGAGATAAGCCACCAGCCACCGTCAAGGCCTTTCTGTATATGGTGGTCCTAACTCTAACAATGAGAGTCCCAGTATTGGGTCCCATATATATGTTTATAAATTGAGAGCCAACTTACCTAGGAGACACCCTATATATATATCTATATATATCTATAATCAATTTGGCAGCAAAAAATAACTAAAATTCTATTTTAGATTTCTTTGTAAATGTTGAGTTAGAGATGAGATAGTAAACTTGATTAATAACTTTGCAGGCTTTACGTTGAAGACCACTTACTATGTACACTGCAGAAGTTTCCTACATTCACCATTGGCCTATTTACATTCCACGCACACTGATTGGATCAGTGTTTAGTGGCATCATTGAACATTCACAAACACATTAGGCCACATCCAGACTTCCGTACTTTTGGCTACTTGCACAATTGACTTGCATAAGTAAGCCAAATGTAACATCTGTGAATAGGCACACAAGATGATAAAATACGGGACTCCAGGTATAAGGAATTTAGTTACATACACTAGGAGAACCGCCCTCCTAACCTTTGTAAGGTGGGTGGGAAACATTTAATTTTTAGAGTATGGTTTAAGCAGCTCTGTGCTGCTTACAGTAGGGTTATGGTAGTGTAAGTGCTGCTAACACGAGAGAAAGGAGTGACAGGGGAATTCACTCCCCTCTTCCTTGTGGACGCCAGACCTTTGTGTGTACAGCAAATGCACGGAGGTCTGAATCTGGCCCATTGTTATTATTTTATAGGTCCATGGTCCCTTGTAAACAGCTGGATCAAGATCTGCTATGTGGTATTTTGGAACTGATCCAGAGTTGGGAGTAACTTCACTTCTGCAACTCCACGTTGAAAAGCAGAGGTAGAGAATTTAAAATGTGCAAACAGAATTAAAGTTGAGATGATGTTTCGCAACTCTAAATTACAGTTTAAAATAAAAACGTTTCAATATCTGTGTACTTTAAGGGAAAGCAAACAGCGTTCCAATGAATGGTAACACTGAAAATAAGGTACTTGTGTACTTTACGGACTCATTTTAAGCGACGCTCCCAATCGACTGTGATTGGTCATCACTCGCCTCCCCACTCTCATCCCCGTTATTAGAAAACGGATCAGGATGTATATATACACACAGTTGGGGGAATATATAGGCTGGCTGTAAGGGGGTATATATACGCAGTGGGGGGGGGGTATAAAGTCTGGCTGTGAGGGGGTATATATACACAATGGAGGGTATAAAAGCTGGCTGTGAGGGGGTATACATACAGTTGGGGGTATATAGGCCAGCTGTGATGGGATAAGAGGCAGCCCGGGCCACTCAGAGCCATGTTGGGTATCCGGGGACAGAGAATGTGGGGGTTTAAGACCAGACACAAGATGGCGGCTCCAGGCGGAAATTCCGACCACCAAAGCACCGCTGGCCCCGTTAGCGGGCGGTTGTCATAGCGACCAAGACCCTATTGGTCAGTCGCATCACCTCGTTACTCCTTATGGTTGAAGATTGGGGGCGTCACTTAAATTGAGTCCATAAAGTACACAAGTATCGAAAATAATTTTGAACCCTTCCTAATTGCTAAATTTTAAGCAATTTAGTAAAATCTACATCCTGAGACTAAATAAAAAAAAAATATGTATAGAAATAAATAAAATCTACTGTACACTAGCCCAAGTCTAAATAACAGTGTAGAAGTAAAGGTGATCAGTATCTGTGTGCCGTAAGCAAAAGCAAAGTATTCTCCCTGCATGCAGAGAATAAAATGAATTTGACCCCCTCCTAAAATCAACATGGTTTTGCCCAGATGTAACTTTCCTCTCTCATTTTCAATCTCTGAATTAGGGCCAATATTATTATTGTTAAAAAAAAAAAAATAGGTTTCTGATCTTATTTGATTTCCAGTAGTTTTAAGAGGATGAGACCTTACTGCCTCATTTTTATTATGTAATAGTCTTTAATATACAGTATATGCATATGATTCCTTAACAACTTTATTTTAGAAATGTTTCATTCTTGGAGTATTAAAATAAAAATGTGTATTCATTTGTATTTTCCGCTAATGAAATATATCAGATATCATGGAACCAAGCCAAAGATTTATTTGCAAAAAATTCTTTAAGACTTAAACTAGAACCGTTTAACATACAACAGGGGTTGAGAAGTTAATATGGGCCACTGGGTCATTTATTTTCAGTGATGTGTTCCCTGTTAATACATAGAGGTTGATTGACGGGCCATATTTTCTGATGTTAGGATTGTGCATGACCGGAAAATGATTAATGGACATACAGTCTAGATGTATTATACCTTGCAACCTAAGGGCTGTTAAGGCTTATTCTAACTTCCAGCTAAGTACAATATGTTCTTGTTTTTTATTCATAATTGACAGTTTTAGGTATAGCTTTTTTCACCTATTTTACCATGAATGTAAATAATTGTAGTCTTGAATATAAAACACTATTACAGGTTTTCTGAATAGATTTATATGATCGTAAATATTGGGGAAAAAAATTAGGCCTGGACTAGAACATAAAAAGAGCACACCTTCATTCAGTAATACCCTGTAAATAATATGAGCTTTAAGTGAAATCCAGGTGCAAATACAACAGCTGATCTGGATCCATACACAAGTATGACTGGTTCCTTATGGAAACATAACAGCCAATCACAATGCAGATATGTTCCCAGATATGTTGACTTCCTCAGCAATCCATTTTCAAGGGCAGGGTAGTTCACTTTTTTTATTTAATGGAAATGGTAATTATGGGCCTGATCTAGATTTAATAAGAAATTCCATATGTAGTCTCCGCAACAGAGGCTAACGGATGGCATTTCTGATCTACTCCCCCTGCTCTTCTACGTGCCTTAGGGGCATCCATCCTTAAATATTCAGAGTGCAACTCTGTGCGTGCGGAATATACGCTTGTATGTAGTGGCTAAACCCAGCTCTCACTGTTCGATTTAAATAGCAAAGCACACCCACCATTTGTATCTCAAACACATGGTGGGTGGCCCGGCCCCCTTTGCGGCGGAGGCTGATTTTCGAACGGAATGTGATCACATTTCATTGCAGAAGGATAGGAATATGCACAAGTCATCTCAGTTCCTTAGTACTGAATCCGGCTCTATGGGCCAGATCCAGAGCTATGTTTCCATTACGTTTCCTAGCATAGCCTATTTACCATGCACTCCCCTTGGCTTCCCGAACCCTAGCGGCTAGCGTAAAATCACTTGCGTACATAGCTCTGGATCTACACCTATGTTTGTGCTAATGCCTAATTGACAGTGAAAATGTACTAATAATATTGGACCAGATTCAGAGCTTTAAAATAAAAGAAAATTGCTCATAGACAAAATCATATTAAATTGAAGGGGAGGAAAAGTTCATCTGTTGCAAGCAATATTAGAGTTGAGCGTTAACGTTTCCTATCCCGTCTAAATAATAGTTTAATAGTAAACCTGTTCATTTTCTGTGTGTAATAAGCAAAAGAAAAGTACTGTATTTCCCCATGTATAAGACGCACCTTATTTAGACCAAAATAGGTCTAAAAACCAGATGCGTCTTATACAGGGGATGTAAGGCTGAACTTACCTTTTCAGTCCCTCCGGCAGTTTCAGGCTCTCTCACCCGCAGCTGTGACTCCGGCTGGCTCCCTGGTGGTGCCCGCTGTACACTGACGTTGCATGACCTCAGGTCACACAGCGTCAGTGTACAGCGCGCACCGCCAGGGAGCCAGCCGGAGTCAGAGCTGCGGTGGAGAGAGCCTAAAACTGCCTGAGGGATAGCCGGATGCACTGAAAAGGTAAGTCCAGTCTTAAATTCCCTGATCCCTTGTATAAGATGCCCCCATTTTTAGTTAATTAATGCTAAAAATAATAAATTAAAAAATACATTTAAAATAGTTTTTTTTTAATTTAGGCTCTAAAAATGGGGTGCGTCTTATACAAGGGAGCGTCTTATACATGGGGAAATACAGTATTCTCGCTGTATGCAAAAAATATAATTAATATGACTCCCTCAAAATTTAAGATGGTTTGGTCCAGGTGTAATTTTCCTCTTGATTTCTTCTTCTTATTAAACTTTGGATCCAGTCCATAATCATGGACACATGTATCTAAGTAAATTTAATTCTATACCTTAGGAAAGTGTTTCAGAAGGTTAAGTACAATGGTTCTGTGTAGGCTGTGGAGTGTTGACTGTCAGCAGCTTCTTTGAATTAGACATACCTAATGGTTGTTGCAAATGTTTAGCTGTGGGTTGTGTGCATAGATACATTAATGTTTAGGTAGGAACTGGGCTTATTTTCTTAAACACACTCTTACTGTACATTTACTACAGTCATCCGCCACTTTCTTCCCATGGAAAACCCTCTGAAATGCAGGTAGTAATAGTACTTATGGTACAGGGATTGAGTGTATTGGGCACTGTAAGGTATGCTTTTAAAATTAATAAATAAATATATATCGTGTACCGCAAAGGGGTGAAAAAATATTTCCTTCCCTATTATGGATCCTACAGAAGTTTCAAAATGTATGTTGAGCTTATTCTCTCAAATGTGTTGAATGGGTGTAATGAACCGTAGTCACACTTCAGAAGTAGCTGCTTTTTAAGCATGGTCTTTTCTGTATCGACCTACTACGCATGCATAGTAGGCCATTTACCCAACCTACTTACCACTTAGGTACATAGATTGACTCATTGAGGTCTTTAAAGACCACACAGAGTAGTTTAGGCAGAAGGAGGTGTGCTAATTGGGTGGATCTAGTAAGAAGTGGGAGGGATTTAGATCAGCCAGGGAGGACGAGGGGAGGCTTTCTCTGTGCGTATTTTCCTTCTAAAGAAGACAAATATGCACGATTACTTAAGGAAGCCCTATGGCACTCTTAATTGCCATAATGGGGTAGATCCAGACCTTCGTTCCGTTAACGTTTTAATGCGTATCGTATTTACGCGCTCATAATTGCTATGCACTCCCCTCGGCACTCCCCACGGTCGGGCGTACTTTTGCCATTTTACGCTTTCTAAATCCTACCTTAACTTTTCCAAGCGTAACTCCTGTCGGCTGTAATAGCTGCATGTACTTACGCTGCTAAGAACGCCCATATTGTACTATTTAAATGCCTCACCCCGCCTCCGAAGCGTAATTACAGGTGTCGTATGGCTGCCACGCCCCTTTGGTCGTATTTCCGCTGTTGATAGTAGTCTGAAACGTACGTTCAGAGTTACGTGCCGTAATATCTGTCATGCTCAGTACAAAATAGCATAGCGTTTTTACATCTCCGTCAAGCGTAAATACACTTGTCCAAGTACAATTAGTCTCCCTGGAAGGTGGTTCCCTGTTTTATTTTTCCCAGTATTGCCATTTTATTGTGTGATGTGCTTTATTTGGGGTGGTGAGACCACTGGAAACAGACATCACCTATAGGATGTTTATAGTCCTTTACAACTACCAGACATGTGAGGAGAATGGGGACTTAAAGGATTAATTTCTTCTGGGTCCTATAGTTACAATGTCAGTACTGCACATTTTTTTGTCTCCCGCATGTTTTAGTTTGGAGGTAACCATCTGTTCCTGGTGGAACGTGCAGGTTGTTTGGATAAATGGAGTTAAAAAAGATACTATACCATTCTTAATTAAGTTTTACTTTAAATAAAAATATATGAATGTCTAGTTCTAAATATTATCAGTGACACATACAAAATAAAAGCACACAAAATGGAGGATAGTTGCCATTTTAGGCTGTCCTATCACACCATCTTTATTTGTCAGCCTTAGACATTCAACCCAACTTTATTTGTATTTTTTCAAATCAACGGATTTAAATAACACCTAACAAATTTATCTTCAAAATTTAAATCTTTTTACTATCTTGGGTTTAAAGAAACTAATGAAAGTTATCTAACTGATCAAACTGATCAAACATCCTGAAAGATCCAATAAGCAGACCAACAGATGAAAACGTCTATAGCAGACTATATATAGATCATCTTTCTTGTCCATACACTGACAGATAATTGTTCAGAATGGTCTGTTGCTTTGCCAGATTACCTGTGTATAGTCAGCTTTAGAGCTCTAGGCTTTTGGCCTTTATAAGCATGCATAGATCATGCACATTGCAATAAATATGATATATTGTAATATAGCTGTTTGATATAAAAAACGTATTAGATACTAAGGGATTCATAAACCATGCTGTTATTCTACATGGTGTATATAATATGATGACACTTTGAATTAAGTACACCTTACACATGAGCTTTGAAGGTTATTGGCACTTCACACTCTTTGTGCATGCTTTAACTTGTCATAGACTAATATCACAAAAGGTTAAAATCATGTATAAAAAATAAGATTCTGTCACTCTGATGAGTTTGAAAAAGAGCTCATACATCATCTGCTTCAACTATCTTTTACAACGCTTGACACTCCTTGGAGATCAGAGTGTTTGTTTTTTCCAGAACACTATTGTCAAGTCATATTTTTGTTAAAGACATCATTAAGGTTTGTCTAAATTGCATTGGGTGCATCGAGTCTACACTTCTGACAGTTGGAAGGTCTCCAGGGCTCACTGCCTAGTACTTGTACTAACAACCTTTATGAAAGCCATTGCCGTGCCGTCTTCTGGGTGAGGAAATGATATCCCTGAACTACAGTGATTTCATGATTAATGTAAGTGTATTAAGTATATCAAGCATAGGGAAGCTTATTTGTAGATTCTTTTAGTTGTTTGCTTTTATCATTTTCCTTTTCACTTTGTTAAATACAATGTTAATGAGTATTTTTTTTTTCATCTACTTGGGATTTTGATACTTGTTAAAACAACACACAGGCATTATTATATGGCTGGTTATTTGTTTATTATATTATGTCTATTGTCAATATTAAGGAATGGTTATATTTAATTCCTTTGGTTTTTTTACACTAATTACTTAGCCCATGCTAAATAAAATGAATAAATATTTGATATACTACCTATGACTTACATGTCACTTACATTCCCACTTATAGAAATAAAGACACAGACAACTTTGTGAGATTTTAAAGGGGCATAGATATAGTGATACGAATATAAATGTACTATTCATTTTGGGTATAGTCAGGTGGCTCTGAAAGCAGATAGGGGAGTCAGGTGATGTAAACAAGCAAATAGGAGAACAGACAGCCCTTTTCCTTGGTGTCAATCGAGGTAATGGTGACCATGAGAACACTAACAGCTTTCACATTGCGCCACAGTTATACAGAGGAGGCAGACCGGAACCCCGCCACCGGGCATGGCTTCCTAATTCAACTTGAGAAGTGTGTCTATCCTAAACCATACCTTATCCCCCTCTCCTTGCACCAAATTGACTGCTGGCGCCGCCACTGCTTCCACTAACCTATGCCCAGTCTGCATAGAAAAATATACATGTTATCAAATAACTAAATGAGGGAGGGAGGGAAAATCAAGGAAATAAAACAGAACTTCCTGTGCAAGGGCCTTATATACCCCTAAGCCCAACTCCTTATCCTTTCCAGACTATCCCCAACCTTATCCTAATTGGTTAGTCCCCTTACACTTTAGCTTACCTGATGTCAGTGTCAGCATGTTCATGCCTCTACGTCATTCAGTTTCCTTTTGTTCCTTACAATAGTGGTAAATGTAAGTCTGGGGCAAGGCAGACACGTCGTTCTATCTGTAAAATACAAAGCCGAAATATTAGTTACAAATATATGTTGTCACCTGCCACTATCAAGGCTATTGTGCTATAGGTGGTCGTAACTTTAAACAATGGACTGGATCATGACCTCTGTGTGGAGTCTGAGGCCTGGTTTTCACTTTTGTCCTTGAAGGTGCCACAGACTTTACTGCAGACAATCAGCAGGTCGCGACCCCTGGAGGCAGTCCCAGCAATGAAGCAATGTAACTCACAGCTCTGAAGTCTCCTATAACCTATAGGAGTATTCATATATAGCCAGACATAACGCAGAAATAACAACAAGGTACAGAAGTACATAAATACAAACAGGAATAGTGCAGAACACAATACAGAATGCATACAATGAAAAAGTATACAGATATTAACAAGGATTAGGATGGCATCGTACACAAGTATAGCTGAATACCTATAACGCAGGAGCACACAAATATAAACAGGAGTCAGCACAAGACAGAGGTAAAAGCTAAATACATACAAAGCTGGAGTGCAAGATATACTGGGCAGGTAGAGCTGGATACAGATTAACAGAGAGTAGATACATGCAGTAACATACAGGAAAGCAGGTGTAACCAGCAAAACAACAATTATCAGCAACCTGATCAGTCCTGGGACAGTCCTATATACTTGATGCTTAGGTTCTGGCAATTAATCAGGAAGGTCCAAATACCAGCCCCTAGGGGTAGATCAGAAAAAGGCCAAGTATTCAAGAGACACATAAGCTATTACCCCTTGGGGTGGAATAGGATACTTCTAGTCCATCCAGGAGGTGTATCGTAACATATAGGGTTAGATCCAGGCCTATGTATGTAAGCAATTTTACGCTAGCCTCTGACGTAAAATCGCACATTAGTATTTACTGCGCATGCGCGTGGCAGATGTTATGCCACGTAACACACAGCGTATGGGCCAGTCACGTATCAACAGCAAAACTACAAACGAAGGGCCGTGCCAGGCATACGACACCCACAATTAAGCTTCGGAGGCGGGGTGAGGCATTTAATTTGTACAGTATGGGCTCGCTTAGGAACATAAGTATGTGAGGCCATTACGTATGTCAGTACTTACGCTTTGTAAAGTTAAGGTAGGGTTTTGGGTGCCTAGGGGAGTGCGAAGGAAATATGCTAGCGTAAATACGCTACGCGAAGAAACGTAATTGAAACGTAGCTCAGGATCTGGCACATAGAGAGTAAGAAACAACATAAACTCTCTCCATAATATCTTATTTAAAAATGTAATATCTGACAAAAAAATATTTCAGCAGAAGGAAACATTAACTTCAAATTTATCAACACCTGAATATTTCACAATTAAATTCCTTTAATAGGAAGATCTTGGTACTTACATATATTGTTGAATGTGTCCAGTGACTTGTAGTAAGGAGGTGAATAGGTGGTAGGATGTTTATTCTAAATAAAAATAAAAATCTGGAAGGCCCACTGACACAGTCCAAAGATGACCAAATCTCCAAAGTCAGCTGGACAATCCTTGGATCTAATACTAACCGCTGTGGCTGCTTTAGTTAATGTTACGTACAAGATAAAAAATGGAACAGGAAAGGGGAGTTTTCAATCTCTTTAACAAATATGTTGTCACCACCTGTATAACAGCGTTCACGAGCGGACCTCCGGCTGACTTTCCTTCCAGGACGCTGGGACGCAGCCTTGCCAGGATACCCACTGGAGCGGTAATAATATCAATGCTTGTTTACAATCACACCAGTGATTCCAATATATCTGGTAAGCAGATTTGTATGCTTAAGATTTTTATTGTCCTGCTATTTTTTAACATTAAACGATATTGCACCATGAAGCGCTTCCTTCTATTTTTCTGTCTGGACTGGTATCAAGGACTGGTTCATACTAAAGGCAAGTAGCGGTCCTATAACTTTGGGATCTGGTGTTTAAAGGACTGATTGTTACACTCCGTAGTAGTTGCACTGGCAGGATCTAGCAGGCTTAGGTTCTATGTGCTCCCTTTTCACCAGCTGTCAGGTAATCACCTGTGGAGGTGTGTCAGGGTAGCCTTGTGATTGGAGGATCCCTCCTTAAATACTCCCTGCTCACTTCCACAGGTGTCGGTTATAGCGTCTGGTTCCTGATCGTGCTAGCTGGCTGTCTGAGTGCTTCGTTTGCTTTTTGCATTATCCTGATACCCTGCTTTCCTGGTGTGTACCCCCTTGCTTCCCTCGTACCCTCTGTCTTATTGTTGACCCCCTGTGTGGTGAGGTGCGCGGCGAGAGTAGTTCGCTACTCCCGCTGGCGGCCTCAGCCTGGACAGGCTCCGGTCTGTTACTTGTATGCGAGTGAATTCCATCTCCTTGCTCCGTCTTGTCAGGC
>WWET01000038.1:361724-383390 GCA_011038615.1 Limnodynastes dumerilii | reverse complement strand
GGAGAGCTGTAGGAAGGTAATAATGAATATTTCTGTAAATTTAAATGCTTTAAATTGGCCTTGGGCTGAAAGTTAAGATGGTTGACATAGAGAAAAGTAAGATTTTAGTTGCCACGGTGATATAGATTTAACAGATGTTCCCAGTTTTAAGGCATTCCGAGGTTTCTGAATAGTCATTACTGAAATTAAGGCCATGTGGATACATTGTGGATATTAGAAACAAAGCAGAGCTTCACATTCACGTAATACACATTTTACTCCTTGGATACACAATTCCGAATATTTCAGGATGTTTCCTGTTTATGTACCAATACTACTCATTTGTGTGTTCGTCCATTCTGCATATTTGACATTTGTTGTAACTTGGCAGCAATGAAGAAACAAAATTCTAAATAAAAAGCAGAAAGCACTGGACCTGAATAAACCAGCTATATTGAATGCCTAGATTTCCATTCAGAGATACTACGCATGCTTTTTTTTTTTACTCTATCCACATAGCGCTTTGTTACATAGATTGCACACGTGCGGTCTTTAAAGTGCCGGGAATTCCGCATCAAAAGGCAGTTGCCTGATTCTGTGTTCTGTGCCGAATTCACTCTACGCATGCAAGGCGGACCCAACTATCCTGGAATTTAGGATCACAAATTCACGTATGTTGGCCTCCATTGTGGAGAGTAATGTAAGTAATTTGACCTTATGTCTGCATCTGGTCCATAATTATATTATTACTAGTTAAAAGCCTGTCAAAATGGTGGAAAAGGAGCCGCCTTCACTGGCCCATCCCCCAGTCACTCATTTATAAAGGTGACTAGCCAGTGCACAACTGGCTGGGAGGAATCAGTATTTTTGAAAATGGGATTTTCTATGCAGGGACCCACACCCGCCTATCACGTATACATGGGGGCTCACTCCGCCCCGCCATTGAAGACATACTTACTGTTCAGAACACAGCATCAGTTTGGTGCATTCTGAAGCATAAGTATGCGCGGTAGGTACACACAGCTGACTTGCGTATGCGGAATGCGGAATTCAGCTGGCTGTCTTAATTGTGGATGCGGTCCTATGTAATCAATATCTCTAAACAACTGTGTTTTAGAATACATTTTCAAGAAATGAATCCTGTTTTTCCAAGATGAGAAAAAAATGGTAAAATAAAGACTTCTCGTTCTTTCAAGGCCATTAAAATGCTAATGAAGCTATGTAAAAAAAGACCTCATGCAAAAATTGATGGTAATCAAATGCATAGCACATTGTATAATCCTTTATGTCATGCAAGGTGAGAAAGAAAAAGACCAGCGGATATTCCATAATGATTCTGCCATTTATAGTGTTATTTTTGTCCCCTTGCTGCCACCCTTCAGAATAATTGGTCTTCTTGTATGGAACCATTCATAGTATAAAACAGGGATAATGGTAAAAAAAAAATATATATATTATTTTGTTTTATTCTTATAGTATTATAAATTTAGGCAAATATTTAGTGATATACTTGCACATCTTATATATTTGGCTTTATACATTTTGCCACTACCGTATCATAATCATAATTATTCGATATAGCCAAGTTCTATGAGAGCTATACATGACTTGGGTTGTATTCCTGAATGAAGCCACCATACAGATGTACACCAGGTGCATATAATGTTCCTAGGTTGTCCAACTTCAATTGATTTAAAAATAGGGTGGATCTATCCTTGGCAGCCAATCAGCAGCTAAGACATTTTCTAGGTACTGGAGTGCTGTTTGGCAGTTTCTGTTACATTAAACTCCAAAGAATTCAATTAGCAGGGCTAGCTCAGTGCCAGTGCTAATCTAGCCCTGCTAATTGAATCCTTTGGATTTTAATGTAAAAGAAACTGAAAAACAGTGCTCCAGTACCTAGAAAATGTCTTAGTTGCTGATTGGATGCCAAGGATAGATCCAGTCTACTTTAGCCCACTCGGCTCCTGATTGAGGTGCATACGACATTCTTGGTATCTACTTACAAATTTGCACCTTGGAGAGCCGAGAGGTGAAACAAGCTGATGTGGTGCACTGGATAAATCTGTAAGGGTGGATCAGTTGTTGCAAAGTGTGTAGTTCCCATTGATTACAATATCCAGCAGGAGCAGAGAAAATTAAGGTGCTTCTCTGGAATATCTTAAGTTTGAGGCTACCTTTCACTTTGCAGTTGCAATTGAATACTGCCCTAAATGCCAAATCCAAGTCCAATCTCATGAAATTAAGGGACATAGGTGAATGTAACACTTTCATATGTTTGAAGCACCCAGGGCTACTGAAAGTAATATCTTGACCCGATACTAGTTCCTTGGGTCCTATTTTATGGTGTCCATGCAGCCTCAGGTGTCTTGCCACTTACACCCTACCCAAGGCTGCATCCACACTCTACTGCACATTTAGTCTAGAAGAAGTGGAAGTATGTGAAGTAATCATTCGGTCCATTATTTGGTCCTAATGTTCTACTATATCACCTTGCCCAACCTAGTGTGGGCTACAGATGGGGCTGGAAAGGCATTCAAATCTACCATAATATTTTACCTACTGAATACCACAGGTAACACCTAACTGTGGCCAGCTCAGCAAAAGCCATATCTCCCAACTATCCTGATATCTCTTTCCAGCCAGCACTACATTTCAAATCACTGGAACAGTATCGCTTCCACTACTACACTCGTCCTTGAAAGGGTTTTTGTAAATATGGCTTGGTCATGGACCAGCACTAGGAAGATTCTGTAATGCCCCAGGGAACATGTATATATCCCCATGACAAATGGATATGCTCCTTTTTATGCTTGCATTGTTTTATTGTCCCATTGCCCTGTTCATCTTCAGTTGTGAAGTGTAAATGGAACTGAATCATTCAGACTCTTCCACCTTATGATTAACAGAAGTATCCAGTAATCCAACAAAGAAGAGAAGAAATGAGCAGCTGTAGTTATGTGGAGCAATGTAAAAAACAAAACAAAAACAAGAATAACAAATAATAATAACGGATGGATTCACAGATAAGCCACAAGGGGACTTACATAAGCCACTTGCGTTAGTCCCCTTGTATGCGTGCCCCAGATATTACACAGCTTATCTCTATAAGGACCAAACTCTGTTCCACCCTAATGGAGATCTGTCCGATTGGGCAAAGTTTGTCTTCCACAAGGCAAAACCGTGTAACAGAGGCTGGTTTTGTCATGCTAATAAGACATAAGGGGCAGCGTAATGCAGATCCGGTAAGGTTGGGTTATGGACATGAAAGTGTCCATAACTCTGCACGTCAGAGGAGAGTGACAGGGAAGTTTACTTCCCTCTGCTGTGCGTAATTATCGACCTCCGCATGTACAGAAAAAATGTGTGCAGGTCTGAATCTGGCCCAATGTGATTACCTAACATTGCATTGGATTGGTAAATAATAAATATGGACAGCAGGATGGTGAATCCAAATTGGCTGTATATCAGGTCTTCAAATGTAATTTTTTTTTAACTTTTATATTCTTAATATTATTTTTGATCTCATAAACTACAATTCATAACACAGTTGTACGTTTTCATTTAAATGTATCGCCAGGTACTTTTTTTGCTCCATGCATGCTCAGGGAATGCTACAATTTAATGGCTCAAGATCAAAATACATGTTGTCATTGATGAGCTCTAACAAGGATTAAAGAAACAGGCTGTCAGTAGGTGGAAATTCTGTGTAAACAGTGGCCAATGTTATGCTCTGAATGCCCAGTGGGTAAATCTTTTGCTCAAAAGCATGAACGACATTACCCAGAAGCAGTTATTATTTGCATACCTATTCTAGGGAACAGTTCAACCTTCTCCTTTACTCATTTTCAGTGTTTCAATGAGCTTGTTTTGGCAAAAACAAACACATTCACTTGCATTCTTTTTATTTGAGTTACATATTTGACAGTTAGAAATCCTTTGCTTCCTGTGAAGGCCCAAGAGAAATCACTGAACATGAAAGAATTGTGTCCACTCTGTGATTCCTTCTTGCTTCTAGAAGCGGTTAAAAGAATGACGTTTGACATTTTACAGTGCCCACTGTGTTGGGTTATTCCTGGGTGAACTCACAGCATGGAAAGAATAAGGCAACACATAGTCTAAACTGCAAACCATAGGGATTCTTTAGCACAAGTAACTTCCAGAGATAACCACATTTCACTGGACAAACATTCCCCGCTAGAACATATTTAATTACGGGGAAGTTTGATGGCTGTAAGAAATCAAGATGTTACCCTTGCCAAGCAAGCAGCACCAGACATAAGAGAGAATTTTGTTTCAACTGCAGAAGAAAATAAGATTCCTTTTTTCATAAAAAAAAAATGTTCTTGGAGTCGTTAGTTATTGTTTATCATCAAAATGATGTAGCACTTTACAATTTTTTTTTCTCCATTCAATTTTTATTAATATATTTGTAATGAAATAACACAATACAGTGGAGACTCATCAGAGAGATATTGCACACATTGAATATAATATATACAAAAAAAATTAACAAATATAAACAAAACATGGAGGAAGGGGGACTCATGGGTGGTCCCGTATGGTCGATAACAATGCAAGACAGATGAACAAAGTTGCATTATTTCAGATATTTCTACATACCTATCCTGATATTAAGGAAGGAGCAAAGGGACTATGTGCTGGATCCAGACCTAATTAAGTGCTTGAACTTAGTTACTCCTGGGCAAAACCATGTTGATTTCATGGGCAGTCAAGTTAAATGTATTCTTTGGATGCAGGGATATATCTTTAAATTACTTACTGCACACAGATAGTGACCAGCTTTACTTTTACACTGTTATTTAGACTTGGGATAGGAAATATCACCTCTAAACTGTAATACTGTTTGCAACAGATGAAATATGACTCCCCTGCAATCAACATGGTTTAGCCCAGGAGTAACTTCCCTCTCTTATTTTTAAGCTCTTTCTTAAGTCTGGATCCAGCCCTAGATAGCCAAACAATTTAATTACCCAGTGTCTATAGCTTCCGGAGATTCACAACTCACTGAGAATCAAGGGGACCCGGGGCTCCAATTCTGCACCACATGTTTAGCCCATTGGAACCATAGCTTGAGAGAGGAAGCAGCCTTGGTAGAATATGGAACCCCCAACATTTACATTTTATATTTGAAATAATTTTTTTGTTCTGAACTTAATATAAAGAGTGGGAGAGATTTATATGCAGCATAAACCTATAGCTGTTTTGGCAGCCAGGAGTATGTTTCCCAGGACATATTGGCTCTCTTTGGAGATTTTGGAGGGAGAAGAAGTAAAGATGACACAACGAGGATTCTGGCATGGTGTAGAAATCAATTTCAAACATGGTGAATGCCAGCTGGAAGGACGTATAACAGGACCAAAATATTTGGAATATGTTCCCCATTTTTCCACACATACGCCAACATGATTTGGATTAAAAGAGTCAAATTTTGCTCATTGAGTTGATCAGTGGTGAAGTGGTGGTGATACATAAACTTAAATTGCCTCTCTATATAATATATATAACCAAATAATTTATGATGGAGGACAGATTCTAGATTTTGTTCTCAAATAACCTGTGCCACAAATTTGGTAGAGAGTGGAGAGTCTGGTGTCAAAATGAACTGGCCCCTCTTCTTAAGGAGGCCGATAGACTGACAGTTGCCATGTGGACCACGGACCATGTCTGGAGTCTAACCGCAAGCCTGGTGTTCACCGCTCTGATCGTGGGGATGGCCTTTGCTGCAAGTAACAACTTTGAAATAACTGCTAGGGAAATATTGCTAGAGGGCAGAGGGCTAAGCAAATAATCTGTTGCCCACTATATAAATATCCTAGACCTTACTAGCACGTTAGAATCTCACCTTAAAAGGGTTGTGTAGTCCAGAGGAATTTCATAGTGGAACTGAAGAAAATAACTGATGACTCTAAGTTCACCCATGTTTTGCTACCCTGAGGTAATGGCCAATCTTGGCTAGGATGCAGGCCTCATATAAATACAATATCTGGAAGAGCTTCTCTACAGCACCTCCCCCCTCCCACCACCACTGTATATTATTTATTAAAAATAAGTGAGAAGAAAATAGGGGATAGTTTAAAAAAAAGGATCTCATTCTCCATCCACCCTTGTGTAAGCCCCATGAGTTGAGTAATCTGGACATTGTAGCTGACCTTTAAAAACTTAGTGAGCGAGCTAGGGATTTTAAAAAATATGGCATAGCCTCACGTTTCTAGACATATGGATACTGTGCTTTAACCTTCTGAAGTAGGTGGGGAGAGAGATTCTCTGTTTAGAAGTGTTCAGTTTATACATGAAGGCTGCACTAATGGCTGAAAGGGGAGCTGGGAGAGAAGCCATAATCAGCAGGACATCGTCTGTAAAGAGGCAGATGTTATTACAGGAACTCCCAAATGTAAAACCTGGAAAATTTGGGGACTAGCATATATTTATGCCAGCGACTCCATTTCAAGGGCAAATTTGAGAGGGGATAAGAGGAAACCCTGTCTTATGCTGTTAGTGATGGGGAAAGGCTTAAAAAAAAAGGACCTTGTTGCAGAAAGCCTGGACATTTGGCAGAGTGTAAAATGGAACTATTCTACACTCTATTCTACACCATTCATTCTCTCTACAGCACAAATAGAGAGTGTACAATAGAACCATGGAAACCAATCTTGAGGATAACCTCCTTCATGTAGTCCCAATGCAGATGGTCAAAGACCAAGAGAAGGACTTACTGACTGCCCATTTTAGACAATGGATCAACTACCCAATCATTTACATTATTCATCAGTCCCTGCCCCACGGGAGCTTACAGTTTAACTTTCCTAACATAAACATTGACTAGGGTTAATTTTTAGTCAGCAGTCAATTAACCTACTAGCATGTTTTTGAAGTGTAGGGGGAATCTGGAGCACCTAGAGGAAACTCAAGTAGACACAGGAAGAACATACAAACTCTGCACAGATAAGTAATTGAACCTATGACCTCAACAATGTGAGACAGCAGTGCTAACCACTTAAATCACATGCAACTGTAGTCATGTAAACAGATAGTAAATTATTAGAAAGTAAATAGTAATAGCAGATCCTCCACACCAATGGATTTTCTATGTCCATACCCTAGCCTAAGTTTTATGATTTGTGCAAGTGTAAAATGACGGTGCTTTGAAAGCCTGGTTCGGTGCATGGTCTGTGTACATAGTCATTCTAAGTCCTGCCCATTTGTGAGCTCCTGCTCCCAGTTAAAATATATCAGAAGTTCATTTTTATGTTCCAATATGTTAGCACGCAAAACACAAAAACAGAAGAAAAACGTATTGATTGGGAATTAGAGGAAAATAGGAGTCTGGATCAAGCTCTAAGGGCAAAGTAGACATGTACTATAACAAGGTTTATTTATTTATTTATTAACAGGTTTTTCTAAGATTATGTAGCACCAGCTGATGGTACTTAATTGGATTTCATAGTCGGTACTCCAAAAAAAAAAAAGTTTAGAATCATTAATTCATATAAGTTAAGAGTCATTAAATAATATAATTTCACATGTTGCTTTGATCATTTTGGGTCACTGGTCTTTTCACTTTGTACAAAAAGCAAATCATATGCTAATGCAATATCATTCCCATCGTTTCTGAGAATTCTTTCCCATGAGACTCTTAAATATCATTTTAAAAGTACTGTTCAGTAGGAGCACATTTTAACTTTCATAAAGTAACTTTGACCTAAATGAAATTTTTATATTAACAATTCTTGTATGCAGCCAAAAATGCAGGCAATCTCTTTGTATTGCTTAGTAACCAGTAAAATAAAAATGTATTTCGATTATCTGAATTTCAGTAATACCTCAGGTAAAACATTGAGGGTAAAAAAAATTATGTATATTATTTTTCATATTCTTAAAATTTGGTTCTATTTCAGGTTTTTTGATAAATTTTATTTCACAGGAATGTAACCTCATAAACCAATTTACCACCTCAAAGCCATAGGATTAGAATTTTGCCGATGAGTTTCTTCTTTTAACAACGGTTCTGAATGGACATAAACATAGCTACAGTATCCACTCAATACACTTGACACAAAAAAATGATGCTTTGGTATCTTACAACACTTAAAATTAATTTCACTATGTAGTTAATAAGTGTGTAAATAAGATGTACTTTTTAATATATATTTTCAGTGATTTACTACAAAGCCCAACAAAAATGTAAAAAAAAAAAAAAAAATAGATGTCAAATCAATTTAGGGGTTGCTGAATTCAAAAATGAAAATGAAAGTTGTTTTTTTTTAAAATTGTATAGAAAAGTATGAACTAGGAACATCAGATACCTACTGATCCTTGTTTATTTATTAGAGCGCTATTGCCCGGGACCGGTATCTGCCAAAAACCGGTCAAAAATAGAATTACCTCTAAAAAATGGAGAAAAGATCCAGGCAGCGCTAAATAAATAAAAATCAAAGTTGTTTATTGTATGCAAAATATGGTTGTGCAAGTCAGCATATTCTGATTCAGGGTAAGGGACCATATGATCCAATATTAGTTGGCAGTTGGGAACTGGTTAGTATTTTATAATCTCTTCCTTAATGATAATCCGATTGTGTATTGAATTAAAAGGTTTCCTCTGTTTAAATGACACAGCCTACTGAGGTATGCAGTGTGGGCAAACAGAGCCCAACGATGGAAATAGCAGTTATAGTAGACAAGTAGCTAGGTACAGCCGAGATATATTACTGGCACTGTTGATTATACTGGTCCAGCATATGTTGGAATTTTTTTTAATTGGTTTTAGTTCTTTTGATACCCCTAATTAATGGGAAACTTAGCCATAATGGCCCGGATTCACAATCCCGGACGTATTGCACATATGTCCTTAACTTACCCATAATAGCTACTATGCATGCATAGTAACTATTTTACATCTACGTATCATTTTGTTAAGTAGATTGCGTATATGCGGTAGTAGCCATTATCTGAAAATTACGGACGTATGTGCAAAACGTCCGGGATTGTGTATCCGGGCCAATGTGTGCATACTGGAATCTACTGGAATATTCTAGAAGGTGAGAAACGTTCACTCCACAATCATTCTAGAATATTCCTTTTGTGTATATATATATATATATATATATATACATACACACAGATGAAACTCGAAAAATTTGAATATCATTCAAAAGTTTATTTATTTCAGTAATTCAACTTAAAAGGTGAAACTAATATATTATATACACTCATTACATGCAAAGTGAGATATTTCAAGCCTTTATTTGTATTAATTTGGATGATTGATACAATTAATAAAAAAAGTTTTAATATATCAATTAAAACAATATATCTCAAAAACATGAGCAGTTACAAAGTGAAAACAGCAGAGTACAGGGGTATCGTACCTAGCATACAAGAAAAGCCCCGAACGATGGTATAGGGATCCCGACTGGGATCTGGACTTCTGCCGTTATATCAGCTGGATGCTGGTTAAATCTCAAACTGCAGGCAACCAACGCGTTTCAGCTGCATACTGCGGCCTTTCTCAAGGTGAATGATCTTACTACAGGATATGGGGATTTAAATAACCCGCCTATCCTTACTATTGGCTATTTCAGCACAGGTTTTATTCCCCCTTAAAGGGACATACTCGGACCTCTTAAAAAATCTAGATACAGCGTTATATAGACATTAGTGTTACAAAACTTAACATATAAAATCCTAAAACGCCTACTAACAATATTTTATTACTTTTACAATGAAATGCTACTTACAAATATAAAAACAAATGTAAACATTGAAAAAATATTAAAAGGAGAAAATAAATAAATGTTCTCTATGCATAATTGTGTATTATTCAAAACAATACAAACATAAAATTATGTAGATATAAGATTACAATACAAAATGAACATTTTGCACATAAATTTCAGAATGGGAGAAACTTCTTACAATTTATAGATTTTATACATAAGGGGATCACATATATTAGATAAAAAGACAAAAAGAACACTTATTGTAGATCCCAAAGCAGACTTAGTATGTCCCAGTGGAGCGCTGTACTACGGATTGGACCTCTGTCTAGGGTCCCAATAAGAAACAAGGAAAATAAAGATTTTCGTAGAGCGCTAAAACATAAAATTTAGAACACACAGCTTAGGGTAAAAACATACAACATATAATTTATTAATGCATTTAGCACATATAAAAATTAATATAGTGATTGCAAAAATAGATAAATTGAATGTCACTTATAATCACTAGCAGCAAAAGCTGTGTTATGATTTTTCAGCCGATTAAAGAATTAGCCAGAATTCTGTAGCATTTGATCACTATATAAATATACAAATAAAAAGAGCCGCAGGTGCTGCAACTGGATGATTAATCGTATAGTCCTATTCGAAGGATCCCAAGATTAAACTACAGTCCCGTCAAAAAATGTACTTATTAATTCAAGATTAGTGCCAAGCGTTGGTACGTACATACATAGGACTGGCCGGTCAGGGCTTACCGCTACTGTGTCCGTATCAGGAGGATTTGCTATTCGTTCCGGGGATGGTAAATAAAGTTCAGGGCGCAAGTTACAGTCCGTGGTGATCACTCCGAGTCACCCACACATGCTGAGGTCTCGCCGGAACCCGTGTTCCCATGATGTTAAATGGTCCTCCTAAGGATCAAGATAGGAAGCGGCTTGTGCAAGTATTAACCTTTGACAGGTTTGGTTAAATCAACCAGTGAATCATGTAGAGCCAATGTTGTATACAGGCTATGGATTCCTGGATCAGTCAGTAAGATTCAATTGCAGCTGTTCACTGAGGTAACTCTGAAACCTTAACACGTTTCACGGCAGTGATCTGCCGTTTCATCAGAGGGATATGGTATGTGAAAACTGAGAGTGCCTTTTATAGCCATACTATTTCAATTAGCTCATTACACAGGTGTGTCAAGCATACCACATTGATACAGAGTTGTGTAATTATTTAAGAAACATACATATTGTTAAAACCCAGCTGTGTGCTCATGAGTAACAAAACCAAATAAATATATAACAAACAATAACTAAAATAAAACCATAAGGACAATAGACAAAGATAATATTATAATCTAATATCATAAAATGAGAATTATGTTATTGAAACTATTATAATGATAACAGCAGACAGCAGTCTTTTACCATCCCCGTAACGAATAGCAAATCCTCCTGATACCGACACAGAAGCGGTAAGCCCTGACCGGCCGGTCCTATGTATGTACGTACCAACGCTTGGCACCAATCTTGAACTAATAAGTACATTTTTTGACAGGTCTGTAGTTTAATCTTGGGATCCTTTGAATAGGACTGTACGATTAAGCATCCAGTTGCAGCACCTGGGGCTCTTTTTATTTATATATTTATATAGTGATCAAATGCTACAGAATTCTGGCTAATTCTTTAATCAGCTGAAAAATCATAACACAGCTTTTGCTGCTAGTGATTATAAGTGACATTCAATTTATCTATTTTTGCAATCACTATATTAATTTTTATATGTGCTAAATGCATTAATAAATTATATGTTGTATGTTTTTACCCTAAGCTGTGTGTTCTAAATTTTATGTTTTAGAGCTCTACGGAAATGTTTCTTTTCCTTGTTTCTTATTGGGACCCTAAACAGAGGTCCAATCCGTAGTACAGCGCTCCACTGGGACTTACTAAGTCTGCTTTGGGATCTACAATAAGTGTTCTTTTTGTCTCATTATGCTAAATTTGTGCCAACACTCTGCTAAAACAAAAATGTTTTCAGTGAGGGAACAATTATCTCAAAAATTACAGCCAATCTAGCAAAACTGATGTTAAATTTTGGAATTAGCACCACAAAATTACCCCGCAGTAACTCTGTTATGATTGGCAATACAATGAATGTTGACCAGTGTTATTTCTCCTTTTTGTAAATATGTTTTCTAAAGAGAAACATTTTAAAAGTGTATTTATAAAAGCATTTTGTTGAACATTTTGGTTCACTTATGAATAACAAAGTGTGGGACTGTTGTTCTACTTTAGTCATGCAAATGGTTCAACAACACAGCGGCATTTTAATGTGTTCCCCATTTTGAAGTAACAACTCTCAACCATGTAATTGATTGGAGAATGGAGAGATGCAATTTGTGGCATAATCATTTGAGCTTGAGATATTACTGTGTGGGATGGGAGGTTCATATTTGGTTTATTTAGGATTATCGAAACAAATAATATCTTAATTCATCAACCTAAAATTGTTCTGATACCTTTTCTTTTAAGCAGGATCAGCTGATTATTGTTGTATTTTCTGAGTATTCACAGGTTTTTTAGTGCCGGATTAACACCGCCCCCCACACAATTAGGGCTCCCTACAAGCATTCAATCTTCTAGGCTTTTCCAGATGTCTATGAGGATGATTGTCATAGCACACTGCATGGCGGCCATGATCCAATAGGCTTAGTAGGAGGATGTCATTTACTGACATCCATCATCTTCACTGTAGCTGTAGGAGCCTGAAGATTGAACGACGCTGTGGTTTCTGTCAGAAGCTGTTATAACACGCAAGCTGATTGGAAGATTAACCACATGATGTCTCCCATCTCCCAGTCAGCCTTTCTAACACTATAAGTGGCCTAAAAAACAAACGGGTAAGTGAACTACTGTGTCTGTGTGTTTGTGCATGTGTATATAGAAATATAGTTCTCTATATATCCATATATAAAGTACTATATATATATATATCTACACACACACACACTAATATGCATCACAAGGTTCCTCAAAAAACCAAACAGATTCTATCTCACAAAATTAGTATTTTCAGGAAATACAGTACATATATATTGTATTATGTATGGAAAGATTTCCAACTCTCCTGGAATTTCTGGACATAAAAAAAACAAAAGTACCGGTGCTTTTTGGATATTCATAAATAAATAAAAATCAATATATAAAAAAATTTTAAATATAAAAATAACTATGCAAGGACCTATAATATGTTAAAACAAGACAATATTTATTACGCGTACATAGTAAAAGATTATATATATTCATTATGCCCAACCTGAATATATAGCAATCCTGTATTGACAATAGTGAAAAAATTTGATCCAAATAATATTGATAATGTTCAATTGCTTGATTGGCAGCAATGTGATCAGTCTTAGCTCATAGATAGACAGATTTTGCAATTTCATTCAATAATAGTATCCAGTCTGGACAGCAAATTCAATTTGTTGGTATAACCGTAATTAGACAATCGCATCCAGTATATGTATATGTTGTTCATTCAATATAACGACTGATAATCAATTACGAATTATCCACTCAGCAAGGTGTATAAGAAAGAAACAACCAGTCTCAATAGTAAGTTAGGTCTCACCACTCAGAAGGGATCCCGGGGGATTGCATTACCCACAGCAACACTCGGCAGAGGATCTTTCAGCTGTCCTCTCCTGACCTCACCTTTAATTTAGATGTACTTGTAGTGTTCCACTACCTTGCTATAGGTGGCATGTGCATCACCTTACCATGACAGGAAACAGTGTCTCTTTCTTTATGTGCACTTTATTATCCACACAACTCCTTTGCGATACAGGTTTGCTGTTTAACAGGCTGGCAATAATGTTAATCTTTATAAAACACTGACGCGTTTCTTCTTGTATATAGATTTCATCAGAGGTAAAGAACTCATGCCTAAAGCATCATTTAAAGCCCTACATCCACCATTTTATTAAACATCACATGAATTAGGGCTTATGTCTAGAGAATTTACCCTCGACACCCAGGAGTATATATCAGGACTTAAATTACACTTGTTATTCAACTCTAAACTAGTTCAGGCCATTGCATAGTATTAAAGAATCTCAATAAGAATAACTGTAAATCGATTATAAAATAAGTTATTAACTTCATACATAATCACTACATTTTAATATTTGATGAGAGGTTATAGCATAAACCGTATTATCCTTAATACAATCAAAACCAGTCACTTCATAAGCAGACTTTAAAACAATACATATGATCCTATATGTGTATTAATCATCTAAAGATACATTTCAATATAAATCTTCGTAACCTAATAGATCCACCAAATTACCTCCCTAGAGAAAACTTATACAAACGCAATTTATATTTATTTGGGTGACTCAGCCACTTTGAGAAAGAGAGATTAAACCATATACAAAACAATATTACTTTTCTAATAAAGCTTCCACATAATGTACCATCCAATCAAATCACAGAAACATTTCTTTTGCATAGAAACAGAATCTTATATTATGTTAAAATTACTTTTCATTCATTAAATATTTATTTTCTCTTGTATTTTTACTAATTTATTAATTTAACTTATATGTCATTTTTTGTTTTTTTTGGGAGGATATTTTTTTATATATATATAGTTATCCAATTTTCCAATTTTTCAGTGCATACAACTCCTCAGTCGATTTTTATAACAAAATACCAGTGGTGTCTAACTTATTATTAATAGCCTAAACCCATAATTCTATTGCACTCCCAACAAATTTTGTTCCAGTAAATTCAAGAAATAAAACACATCAGGTGAAGAAACAGAAATCAATAAATACTAGTCAAACAGTTTTATATAAATGGAAAAATCCAAACAGATTAGACCTACTCCACTTTCAAACATTTGAAACTCTAATATATAAGACAGGGGAATATTCTTTATCACCGTATACCATCCAACTATTATTATATACCATTCAACTTCAGAGACTTATTAAGACCTTTATGTGGCATACTATCTAATGTGAAAATCCAAAAAGTTTATCTGGTACATAATCTTTTAAAACAATCACCCCTTCTCTTAGTCACTGGAATATGTTCCAAACCCAGCACTTTAAGGTGTTTAGGGTCACTGGGCCTGATTCAGACTTAAGAAGGTGCTTAAAATAAGAGAGGAAAGTCACTCCTGGGCTAAACATGCAGTTTTCAGGGGAAGTCAAGTAAATTGTATTCTTTGCATGCAGAGATATATCTTTGAACTGTTATTGTACATAGATACTGACCAGCTTTACTATTATACTGTTATTTAAACTTGGGCTGGGAAACGCCACCTCATATTTCTAATACTGTTTGCAACAGATGAAATATGACTCCCCTGCAATCAACATGGTTTAGCCCAGGAGTGACAAGGAGCACCTTCTTTAGTCTGACTCAGGCTCACTGTTATGACAATTAAAAACATATTTAGAAATACTATAATTCTAGAAACCTTTAAAATGTTCTTATGATGTTCCATGAATCTTATCTTCAGAGCTCTTGAAGTACGTCCTACATATATAATATTACATGAACAAATCAAAATATAAATAACATATGACTTGTTACAGTTAAATAACTGCCAATCTTAAATTCCAGTCCATTATGTTGAAAGCTTATGGTATGATTGACCATAAATTTTCAAGTGGTACAAGATGTCCACATCTCCACATCTAAAAGGTCCTTTAATTTCTGGTAAAAGCCATTTAATTTACTTCTCCTTATCTAAATTTGTTGATTATTTCAGTTTGTTCCACCTCCTCCTTTATTTAATAAAGTGAATGAAGAAATCGCCCCAAAACATTTTTAAAATGCATGTTGTTAATTTGGGAAGACAACTGTTAATTAAAACAGAAGCAACCAATCAAGTGGCTTATTTCACAACAATAATAAAAATGCACTTTAATTTCAATAACAAATACTCCCTCACCAGGGCATTTCTAAGCTGGTCAAAGTTGCACTAGTTAACATGGATTTCCCTTGTATTCAGAAACATTTTTCAAAAGTTTTTCTCTGCATCCAAACATGACTGTGAGCTGGGTAAAGGTGCAGGAAGTCACTAATTGCTAAATTCTTATATTCAATAGGCAGTGCTTACAGTAGCACCTACAAGAACCACAAGTTCAGGAAAAAGTTAATTAAAGAACAACAACAAATAACCAAATAAGTATCCATCAATTGGAATGTAATGAAACATTATTTAAAACACAATACCTTCTTTCATTATTCATTTTCAAGCTCAATACAAAAAGATTATATATAATATAAAACCAAAATATAACAACAGCAACTGATTACCCAGAGCAAAATAAACTTAAATCCAGAGAAGATAAACGCCTATATTATGAATTAAATACATTTAATTTCTGTCGTGATCAGTTCACCCATATTCCATGCAGGCGATGCAGCTGTTTTTTGGATATTATATGTGGGAGATTTAATTATACTTGATTTTTGATGGTTGATTTAGAATGACCACCTTTTTGCTAAGAATACAATTTCTTATATGAAATGTATGAAGCAGCATGAAAATGACAGCTTATAGTCTTATGTGATCTCAAATTGCAAGCATTCAATTACTACAAAGCAAGTATTTTTAAAGAAGATGATAATGTCTCAGTTGAAAATTCTTAAAATTCTACTTACTTTCCGGTGTCAATAGGTAAAATGGCAGCAAACGATGCAGTGGCCTAGACACAATGGGCTGTATTCATAGATCCGTTTTTTTGCGTGGGGTTGCGTGCATATTTTTAGGAGCGGATTAACTGCGCATGTGTAGTAACTTTTTTCATGCAAATTTCGTAGTATTTACGCACGTAAGTACTTTCGGCACAGACTTGTGAATCGCATTTAGGGACATACATATGGAGGGGTTGTGCTTTTTATTCGCACGGTAGAAGTTACGTGAAAGTGGTTGGGGGGAAGCATTTAAATGGGCATTTGAGGGCGCGGTTAGATAAATACTCAAGTACGTAAGTAACATACACACACAGAGTTAAGGGTGCCTTATGGAGGCGGAAGTCACTGAAAAGCCGTCCGGCCGAGGGGATTGTTATGGGTGTTGCCTTGCTATGTGCACATAGTAAATATGGATCTGTGAATCCGGTCCAATATCTGGCATTGTTACTAATGCTCAATACACATTTTTACGATTTACCTGATCCCGGACAAAAAGGTCTGATAACCAGGGGAAAAGCAAAGATTGTACACACTGTCTGATTATCACACTGATGATTGGACAATCAACCTGTTGTATAGTGTGTACCCGACTTAAGTCATTTCAATTGTTTGGATACAATGTTTAAACAGTTTAGGGAAATCCTCTAGACACCTCATGGGTGTGGTTTGCCGCTTAGAAGCGCTTGATTTTGAACAAGCCCATTTAGAATGTATAATGGTGATGGGGATATCATGGTGAAACATCCCCATGAAGCCATTCTTCATTCTTCACAGCGGCCGGCCAAGTTCTGAATACCGCGATTTGCAAAAGTAAACCATCCCCTTTCCCTAGCCCTTACCCTAATCCTAACCTTCCACGTCCTCCAGCTTAACCCTTACCCTTTATGCCTTGCAGCCTAACTTTAACCCTCCATGCCCCGCAGCCTAACCTTACCCCTCTATGCCCCACAGCCAAACCCTAACTTTCCCCTTAAGCCCTAACCCTATACCCGCTGCAGTTGCCGCATTCTCTCCTTAATTGCCTCACTGCCTCTTTCTATTGGGGACAGGGAAATAAATACCCATTTTCATTAGTTATTTTCTAATTTCGGCCTATTTTGAACAATGATACAGTCGCCATTTAGGCTGTTCTAATCGGCAGCTGCATCCCATTCTTCACCCTATCACAATTTTTTCATAGTTCACCATGTTCTTCAGAATCTTCTGTACTCTGAAAAATAATATTTGTTAGGATTACAATATGTCATCTCTTTGTGTTTGCACAGACGTCTCATATATATACTTACTTATCAGGATCTGCGCAATACGGGCTATCTTTTTTTTTTTTGTATCTTCCGACGGCGTGGCTGATATGAGAGCTAGAGAGCAAGGGAAGGTATGGTAATATTACAGTACAGGCATTACCTGCGCTTGTTACCACATCCAGACTTCCACACAGATCAGAAATCTATAGTTAGGAGTTTCATTTTGGAAGTCCATGTGAGTGAGGGGAGCAGCCTCCCGCTGCATGTATAGAAAGCTGGATCTAGCAGGGATCTGGCATTGGATCTCTGCTGGCGTTGCATTGGTAGCTCTAAAATGTGGTGCCACCGGAAGTGTGGATCTGGTCCTATATGTGTTACTCCTGTGTACTTTAATGTGATCTAGCTAGGGAAAGGCCATTGTGGCAGCGGGACATTTGTATCCTAGACTGGCATCCTTTGTTTGACCCATGCAGGCATTTACTATCAACCTCTGGCTATCAATGAATATTTTTCATTCTTTTTATTTCAGGGTTATGGGACTTTGTACACATTCTGGAGTAGATCCAGAACTACGTGCGTGAGTAAATTTACGCTAACCGCTAGCGTAAAAGTGCCCATTAGTACTTACTGCGCCTGCGCGTGGCAGATGTTATGCCACATAACTCAGAGCGAAAGGGCCAGTCATGTATCATCATCGTAACTACGCACGAAGGGGCGTGCCAGCCATATGACAACCGTAATTACGCTTTAAAGGTGGGATGAGGCATTTAAATCGTACAGTATGGGCGTGCTTAGCTGCGTAAGTATGTGCAGACATTACGACCGACAGCAGTTACGCTTGGAAAAGTTACGGTAGGGTTTGGAAAGCGTAACACGGCTAAACTACGTACGGCAAAGGGGAGTGCATAGTAAATATGCTACGCTAGGAAACGTATTGGAAACATAGCTCTGCATCTGGCCCTCTGTGTTTATGCAGGTTCACAAGACTCTTCCTTTTTATATTCAATACACTGTAAATGTATTCAATAGGATTTGCACTTAAAGAATCATGAGGCCTGATTCAATACACTGTGATGCCTGGTCATGGTGCTTTTTTCCGCATTGCGGATTTTACTTACCATAATAGATGGGAATAGGCGCACTTCGTGCTTATTCCCGTCTTCGCAGTCAATTGAATCAGACCCATAGACCTTTGACTTTAAGAGCAATTCCAAATTGCTGCTATTCCTTATTGCTCTCATTCCTGTTACAAAGGTGGTAGCATAGCAGTGGCTTCTATCCTATTCCTATCCTACACTATTACAAATACTCTACCACTGCATGACTAATCCTAAATGCTAAGTACAGTAAGTGCAGTGATATTCTCTTCTTCCTCCATACCAACTAATGCTAGATGTATTACGCAATGTTTGGCAGTGAGAACTACTGATGTCACAGGGACTATCCTTTTTGAGTGTGGGCATCTGAGACAGTGGGACACTTTGGTAACCGCCTTGCACCCTTGCTAGATGTGCAAACATTATGAACCTTGGTACCTTCTTGTCCAGCACAATTGGATTTTCAACATTGTTGATCGTTTTGATAGTGGTATAGGGCAGAAGACTGCACCCATGTCTCTTTTTGTTCCCATGGCATGGTGGAGCTGTCAGAGATAGAGGAGCTAAATGAAAAGGAGAGTGGGAACATGAATAAAGAATGAGGGAGGGCCAAGGGGAACACCGAGAAGGGGTAGAGGTGGCTGAATTGCATATAAAAAATTTATGGAACAGGGTTTCAACTCTTTACAATTCCTTTAATAACATGAGTTCCCTCACTTCCACCAGAGGATGTAAACAGCTTTCTACAAATCCTGGTAAACAATGGTCATGTATTTATTTAACAGTTTTTATATAGCACCATCATATTACACAGCACATTACAGTTCTAAACAAATATTATAAAATATACATTGGATAGTAACATACAGATTGGGTGGGTAACAGAGCCCTGTTCACGAGGATTATATTGTGTATCAGAATAAAAAGACAGTGTTCTATGTTCTCTCTTAGAAGTGGATCCATACCCCCGTCCCTCTGCTGAATTCCGCAGGCCGATCCGGCTGATTTTCTAGCAGTGTGCATGCGATCAGATGTTATGGTACGGAAATCTAGGCATACAGTACTTAGTCCTGTATGCCTATAGATCCATCCCTAGGGTGGTACATACTCTATTCCTGCATAAACTCCAAAAGTTGGGCAAGGGGGGAAGAGCATGTAAATTTTACAGTTTGGGTGGGGTTTAGTTCACTCCCCTCTTCTCTGTAAACTGCCTGACCTCAGTGCATGCAGTAAACACACAAAGGTCAGGATCTGACCCTATATTTTTTCCCGTCAAAGAAGCATACTTCCATCCAGTGGCAGTTGCTACCTGAAAATGCTACTTTTAGAAGTAGAGTTAGAAGAAAACTGATTTTCAAAAAGGCAGACTTTTTTTTTTAACAGTGGGTAAGTATGCCGATCAGCCTACCTACCCATTCATTTTTTCCAAGCTGCCGGACCCGTTGCATCAGAAGCCGCCAGAGAGGTAAACAACGCTCTTCGGGAACTTTTAGGGTTAGGATCAGGGGAAGGGAGGGTTAGGGTTAATAAAGGGGAGGGTTAGGGTTAGAGAAATAGAAGGGGAGGGTTAGGGTCAGCCTGTGGGGAAGGCAGTCTTAGGGTTACGCTATGGGAAGGGGAGTCTTAGGGTTAGGCGATGGGCAGGGGAGTCTTAGGGTTAAGCTACAAGGAGGTTGTCTTAGGGTTAGGCTGCGGGGAAGGGAGTCTTTGGGTCAGGCTGTGGGGAGGAGAAGTTTAGGGTAAGTGTTTTGGTAGAGAAATTCGACACATAGGCTTTCTCTGCCGGAAACATTGATTGCTTCTCCTTCTAGAGGCACAAGCAATCGATTTCCAAAACTATTCTAACTTCAGTGCTATGAAACGGCCCTTTCGAAAAAAAGGGCCAATCATTCCGGCAATCCACACTCCTTCCACTCATCTGAATGATATTTATTATTCATCTGTATAGTAGTGTACCTACATTTTTTTTTCTTAATGACCGTTTCTATATTATGTTTTAAACTTTGGCATTTTTTGCTATAAATATATAAGAGCAGGACCCACACATTTTCACTTGTCAGGAGAATACAGTAATTGCTAGGTTATACGCTGAGAACTTATTTACGAAAGAAGCTCCATGTGCCATAGATTTTTATTATGTACTTTGACAATCTCTGCTTTTATTTGGTGACCTCATGTGACATTTCTACATTATTGTTGGAACAGTTAATTAAAATCATGACATTTTTCTCCAGTCACAAAATCACCTTCATTAGTATGATAATATTTTTTGTTAGAAGCCTTGGGAATGAAAGACCTGAAATGACCAACTTCCTAATGTATCAAAGTATCAAAGTATTGTCTGGAAGCAGGAAACTTCAATGACCTGCATGGACTCTAGACAGGAGATGATAAATAAACTGCATTAGTTTCCATACATGACTGAATTATAACATATTATGAAAATAACATAAAACATAACATAAATGACAATGTCAATAATAATAATAATAATAATAATAATAAATTAGATTAAATTTTTTTAAGTTTTGTAGTGTAAACTTTAATGGGCCTGATCCAGAACTACGCCTCGGAGTGAATTTACGCGTGGCAGAAACGTAAAATCGCTGTTTTGTATGCACTGCGCATGCGCACCATAGAAAATACGCACATTAACGTAGCGTAACTGTGAGTGTATGGGCCATTCACGTTTGCGACACGTAAATACTTATGTGTGAGCGTGTCAATTTTACGTGCGTCCAAAATACGTCTGAAATACGTGAAGTAGGCGGGGGGTGGTATTTAAAGTGTACAGTATGGGCGTGGTTAGCTGCGTAAATTCGTCTAGCCCATACGTACGTGTGCGTATGACAGTGGTTACGTTGGAAAAAGTTAAGGTAGGGTTTGGAAAGCGTAT
>WWET01000038.1:341379-361499 GCA_011038615.1 Limnodynastes dumerilii | reverse complement strand
TTGTAAACGTATGGGCCATTCACGTATGTGTCACGTAAATACTTATGTGTGGGCGTGCCAATTTTACGTTTCAACAAAATACGTGTGAAATACGTGAAGTAGGCGGGGGGTGGTATTTAAAGTGTACAGTATGGGCGTGCTTAGCTGCGTAAATTCGTCTAGGCCATACGTACGTGTGCGTATGACTGCGGTTACGTTGGAAAAAGTTAAGGTAGGGTTTGGAAAGCGTATCTTAACAAAATACGTCCGTGCAAGGGGTGTGCCAAGGGGAGTGTAACGAATTTACGCGCACGAAAATACGCTCCGCGAATAAACGTACGGCAAACGTAGTTCTGGATCTACCCCAATTTATTTAAACAAAACTGACAGAATTTTCTAACAATCTATAATTTAGTGAATCTGGGGTAGATCCAGAGCTACGAACGTGAGCGATTTTACACTAGCCACTGAAATCGCACATTAGTATTTACTGCGCATGTGCACGGCAGATGTTACGCCACATAACTCAGAGCATACAGGCCAGTCATGTATCAGCAGCGTAACAACACACAAAGGGGCGTGACAGCCATACGACACCCGCTTTTTTACGCTTCCAAGGCAGGGTGAGGCATTTAAATCGTACAGTATGGGCGTGCTTAGGCAGTTAGGTACGTCAGGCCTATACGTACGTCAGTAGTTACGCTGTGTAAAGTTAAGGTAGGGTTTGGGAAGCGTAAAACTGCCAAAGTACCTACATGCGATGGGAGGGCCTAGGGGAGTGCATAGTAAATACACTAGCGTAAATACGCTAAACGTAATGGAAACATAGCTCTGGATCTGGCCCTCTGAGAGGCCGACAAGGCTGCTGTAGCCTCATAGACCCCCAACATGGAGAATACTGCTGCAGCTTTAAATGAAAGGTAGGCATGAGCCTCAGATGGGGAGTGGAGTCAGCTTCGGTTCACCCTCTGAGTCTCATATTACTGTCCTAAATCGGAAGGACCTTTGTAGTTAATTCCTTAAGGAAAAGTGTAAAATACTTTATGCTCTTTACATACATAATCTTAGGGCCACATTAAGACCTCTGCACATTTTCCGAATGCATGGAGCTCTGGCAGTCTGCATGGAAGAGGGGATTAGACTCCCTTGTGTCTCCACTCTCTTGTGCCATTATGGCAGCACTTACAATGTCATAACCCTACCTTAAGGCTCCTGTGCGGATCTGCAGTCCGTATGACCGCTGATCAACACTGAAGTACTTAAACTCTCCCCTTCTGGAGAATTTAAATGCTCACTCCACCCACCTTACAGAGTTTAGTCAGACGGAGGGGACGGGCCATCCTGCAGGATGGATCTCCAACGTATGGAGCTAAGTTTCCTAGACAACATTTGGACATGCACGCCCGCTAACAGAAAATCACCTGACTTCTGCAAGCATCTTGCGGAAGTCAGGTGATATTAGGAACTCTAAGAACCAGTCTTACTAAGTTGCGAGTTTGGAAAAATGGAGATGTTGCCTATAGCAACCAATCAGATTATAGCTCTCACCTTCCTATTACATACTCGAGAATGTCAGCTAGAATCTGATTGGTTGCTATGGGCTACATCTCCACTTTTCCAAACCCGCAGCTTAGTAAATCTGGCCCTAAATCTTGCCCTTACTGTTTATTTCAGTCAAATTAACTATTATAAAATATATTTTTTTCTGCGCCCTTGCATTTGGGATTGTAGATCTCTTCATTGTCATAGAATACTTTATTATTCATTCTAATATAGGATTTTTATTGTTATCTTTTTTAGCAAGTATTATTAATAAAATGCTGCAAGAAGCAAGAATGTGCAAAGATAAAATCCATGATTTTTATACTGTAGCAAAATGGTGCCAGATACTGTAGCTATGAAGCTGATATATGACACAAGCGTGGGTCTTCTGGATGATAGTTGAACAGTGGGAAGTCTAAAACTGCTTTGTGCTATCAATCTATTTCCATCATAAACTGTGTATAGGATGGCCACCATTGCATTGCAGGGATCATAAAAGCAGTGGAATTCCTTAAATGTTTTCTGAGAATCTCTTGCAGAGATCCAAGACACAACATCAAATTGTAGACTTTGTGACAGAAGTCAGGTACTGTACTTCTAGTCCTTTAGATGATGTGACTTAAACTTCAGTCTTAAAACATCAGGACAATGTTTATGAGACATGAGAATCAGAAGCTCCACAGTTCAGCAGTTCTGAATTCTAACGTGTCAGTAAAATGTCATTGTGTGAATATTTTGTAAAGTGCAGAAGGTAGTGCAACAGGCAGAATGTAAAAACTTTGCTACAAAATATGTTTTGTATCCGTTTTATGCCTAGAAAATAATAGTAAAAATAGTATTCGAATATACAGAGAACTATCATTCCTCAAGATATGCAAGGCTGAACGTAAGAAAGCCAATTCCATACATTTAGAGTTAAGAGCATGATCGGCGAGTAAGTGTGTTCGCACATAAATATATGCCTGTCAGATATCCAAAAAGACAGATTCAGAGGTGCTACAAAATCAAGTTAACCACACCCCCATCACAGAAGTGCCACGCACGGACGGATCTCCTGTTTTGTGTACATTTACAAACGGAAGTGTTTTCTTAATATGAATCACACGGCCTTTATAGTTTCTTGGGGCTAGATTTACTAAGCTGTGGGTTTGGAAAAGTGGAGATGTTGCCTATAGCAACCAATCAGATTCTATATCTACTTTCCTTTTACATACTAGAGAATGTCAACTAGAATCTGATTGGTTGCTAAGAGCAACATTTCCACTTTTCCAAACCCGCAGCTTAGTAAATGTGGCCCTTCAAGTTACTCAACTTTCTCAGACACGCAACTAAATGCACTTGTTATTTTTCAACACCCAGCTTTATTGTGTTAATAACTGTTTATTAGCTGATTATTTAAAGAATTAGGAAAGTGAAATCTTCTTTTTTATTTATTAAATATGTTGTTATAAGATTCTTATCTTGATTATTGTGTGTTTTTTGGTTAAAGTATGTGATTATTTTCATTTTAAAAATTATGAAAAGGATTTGTGTCTTATTTATAATGATGTTTCATTGTGGTTTTTTTTATGATTTTTGTTTTATTTGTCACTTAAAAAAATTAGAATTATATTTTACTTAAGTCATTTTTATATTAAAATATTTTTCTTTATATAAAATTTAACATTCAACATTTATTGAAAACACAAATGTAAATTATAAAGGGACAGTTGTAGGCTTTAAAAACAGAAAGGCAAGATGCATAGACTCAAACAAACAACTAAAGAGTGGTTGAGGACTACCCTAAATATATCCATGCATATGGTTGCTTCCGCAAGGCACTCGCACTTGTGCATCACTCGGAACTCTTAAGACATGCCCCTACTGTACATTACAGTCATGGCCCTCAATGTACGCGTGCAGAACACTTTACGTGCCAGTGCGTGAATCAGTCCTACATGCATGTGCATCAGTTCATGATATACATATAAGTTCTGTGCATGCTTGTTATAAACCAGGGTTGCCTACTTTTTATTTCTTTCCTCTGGGAGATCTTGGGTGGATGAAATAGATTCCGGAAGGGGGCAAGGTTTAATCACACAATTTATGCAAATTGCATCATTAAGCCCCATGCCCTGTTAATCACTACTCAAATCCCTAGTATTCCAGGGGATGGGCAGGTCTTGATGACCTCATCAACTCCCGCCCATCCCTAGTAACTGTAGGGATTACAAGAGAGATTTACAGGGGGTCGGAACTTGTGGGAGATTGGCCGGCTCTCCCAGGATACCGGGAGAACTGTCCAAAGTTCGAGAGTCTCCTGGATATTCCGGGAGTGTCGGCAACTCTGGTATAAGCACTCGTAAATTTACGCACGGATCTGATGAACCTTCTTAGCTGCCTCAGTTTCCAACTTCCACGGGTTTCAATAGTATTTCAGGTTTTTTTTCAACTATGCATCATCAGCAATCCATGTTTACTGCTCATAACACGTTCTGATCCATACAGAGTTAAGAGTTATGACACTTATGACAGAGGGACTTGGTTGATTTCATAAGTTTTCTTTTACCGTGTAGCCATTGAAACTTTGGCACTTATTTTTTTTAGAAATATCTCCACATCTCCAATCGGATTAGTTGAAATGTGACATGCTCATGATAGCATTTTGAAGCCCAGTGATCATAGAATCCTCTAAACCTTTGGCTTGTGGATTTGATTGTGTCAAGCAGAGAAATCTGGATATGGCCCATAATAATGACTGGATCCAGCCTTCTGATCTCTCTGAGCTCTGAGTGCAGCAGTAGCTGGACTCTGATGCTGGATCCCCACTAATTCTAGCCTTAAGTGCAGGCAAGGGAAGACCATTAAGCTCGCACACATGGACTAATGATCCATGCACCTTACCTTAACATTTCTGAGCCGTCCTCATTTAAAATAAGGACAGCTCAGTAGCCTTGATAGGACGTAATTTTTTGTAGGACGTAAGTTTGAATGTAATCTCCCTCCCACTGGTGTACAGGAGTGTTGCATCGTGGTCAGATTTGTCATGTAAGCACTTCTAGTATGGAAGTATGATGAGGGAAATCTGGTTCCACTCCTATGTCAGGATCTTGGGGGAGACTTGTTTTTGGTTGTGTTTCAAGAAAAGGCAGATTGCACAAGTTGTCTTATGAGTTTTATAAATGAAATGTGGACTTTGACATGCAAACTGTTCACAGCAATCTCAAGACACGCCAAAAGCAATCCACAGCGAGGGGGCTGATTTAGTGCACTCGGTCTCTTCATTCACATTATAGTTTAGTAAATTAGGAAGCAAATCAATTTTAGTGTTATAGATTTAGAAATAAATTACTGAAATATAAGCTGGTGACTGTGGTAATTGCATTTTAAATACACTTTCTGTAACTGTGCCATTAACTGATAAGGGTCTATGCTGTAATTGCAAATATTTAAAATGTATTGGAATACCAGCTAAATCTGGGCTTGCTGTTGTGGCATAACATCTGTAATCTTATATTCATGTTCTTCTAGTCAATTTTAAAATACAGCCATGAAATCAACTGTGATTATTGTTCAAACATTAAGCTATCTTATATCTAGTTATTTGAAATGTAAACTAAGCTTCAGATTTGACAACCAAAAGAGTGAATTGAACAGAATTTTTATGAGCTTCTCTTATTTATTTATTTGTTTTTTAAGTGAAGAATTTATATAAGCAATCCTGCACAAATATTCTATTTTAATTACCATTCCCTGGATATTTTAAATGCATTTTGTTTTATATTTTGTACATTTTAAATGTAGATTAATGAAAAAAATAAAATAAAATAAAATAGAACTAGTGTTGACCAGTAATACTATGGTAAAGGTCACAATGACCTTGAACCAAATCTAGACTTCCTGATAGATTTAGGCTTCATGCGGATAAGAGCTAACCACTCCTCTCGCTCGTATGGGCTTATATTCCCTGACCCTACAGGTAAACTTCTACTGGTGGCTCAGTGAGTAGCACTTGGGTCTTACAGCGCTGAGGTCATGAGTTCGATTTCCGGGCTAGGCAAACTGTGTGGAGCTTGTATGTTCTCCCTGTGTCTGTGTGAGTTTCCTCCGGATGCAGTGGTTTCCTCCCACACAAAAACATGCTGGTAGGTTAATTGGCTTCTGACTAAATTAACCCTAATGTATGTGTGTGTGTGTGTGTGTGTATATGTATCTGATGACGCCATATAAAAACCTGTTAATAAATAAAATAAAACGGGGACAGTGCAAAAGTGTGGAGAGTGAGCTAATTACTATTAGCATACTTCTCATATAGCAAAATCACTTTCTCCATCTCGCCCCGTTCCACTCCACTATCGGAAATGCACAATTATGGATCGGGTCCCTTGTGTTTTATGCTGTGATATGCCCCTTGTATATTTGAGAACTTTATGCTACAGGTGTTATTATTAACAAAACAAAGCATCTTGATTAATCGGCAAATATTACAACCGTTTTCACAACTGATCTGTGCAGACAAAGTAGTAGAACAATGATTTAAGCATAATTAAGGAAAAATAAAGAGCTATAATATAGAATGTAATTGAATGAATGCTGTCGTTTTCCAAACATATTCTTGAAGATAACTAGAACCATAGTGTTTCTTTTTAAAAGAGAACTTTTGTTCCAAGTGTCCTCTATTATCTCCTTATAATGAATTTGTAGAGTGCAGAAGTGTTTCCAGTAGGAAGTATATACTGCACAGGGTCCTTGGTATAGCCTGCATAATGGCCCTATCCATATCATTTGTTCAGTCCACTCTTTCTCCCACTTGGATTTCTATTACACAGACCTCTAGGGAGAAAGCACTCCACACTCCACAATAAGCATATGTACCATATTTCTAGCAGTAAATGGCCAATTACGGTGTTAAAGTATGACAGAATTCAATTAACATAAATATGTGCACATTTTTCTCTTACGTGCTCAACAAAATGTAGATAAAGTGCCTGTCAATGTTTCATTTTTTTTTCATGTTCTAGTTAGACTGAACAGAAAGCTTTTTCTCCACAATATCATGAATATGATAATCTATGGAAATCACTATAGAAGGTACTTAAGTTAAGCACATTCTACATTAATCCCTGATGAATTGAAATCTCTTCTGTTTAGAGAATGTGTTGTTGTCTAATAGGTGACAGGCTGCCAGATGTTCATGAACTAGCATAAACCTGTTAAACACAACAATGTTCAGCTATTCCTCCCTGTACAAGATATCTCATGTATTTTTATTTCAGCATAAAAAGGAAAATTAGTCCAAAAAAAAAAGTTGTCTACATCTAGTGAATACAGAATTGATTTCAATTTCCCCAAATACAGCACTGTAGCGCATAAATTAATTAGATCTAATATGAAACAAATATTAAACCGTTTCACCACATGCGTAAAAAGGGTTTAAATGGCAGATCATATGCACTGCAGGGGCAAAATGTGCAATTATCTACTTCATCTAGGCTGAATACTATACAAAACTGCTTCTATTTAATACATTTAATCAAAACCAATCACCTTTACATGATATATTGATCGGATAACGTAAAGATTTGTTAACTCCTAACAGTAACCCTGGATGTGACTGTCAGGGATCACCTATACCCTCTGTACCCATGGGGGTAATGATAATGGGCTGGATCTAGAACTTGTTAAGTGCATGAACTTAGTTACACCTGGGCTAAACCATGTTGATTTCAGGGGAGTCATATTTTATCTGCTGCAAACAGTATTAGAGTTGAGAGGTGATGTTTCCTATCCCAAGTCTAAATAACAGTGTGATAGTAAAGCTGGTCAGTATCTGTGTGCAGTAAGCAATTTAAAGGTATATCCCTGCATGCAAACAATACAATTAACTTGACTCCCCCTGAACTCAACATGGTTTAGCCCAGGAGTAACTAAGTTAATGCACTTAACAAGGTCTGGATCCAGCCCAATGTGCGGGTTGGGCTGGGGAGCCATAGAAATAGGGAAACATAAAATGACAGATAAGATAAGAGAAACTTGGTCTGTCTAGTCTGTCCAATTTAAACCAGGCTGTGGGGTAAAATCCCTTAAAGCCATCCAGCCCCCCCATGCTTTCAAACATAGAAAGTGACGGCAGATAAGAGCCACATGGCCCATCCAGTCTGCCCAGTTGTTTATTTAAAACTATACTGACCCTAGACCCTATTTACTTTCAATTTAGGTTGAGATTTAGGATATCCTTATATTTATCCCAAGCATGCTTAAACTGTTCTACTGTGTTATCCTCAGCCACCTCAGATGGGAGACTATTCCACTTAAATCCCTCTCTCCCTTCTCTGCTGCAAGCTATACATGTTTAGTTCCTCTAGTCCCTAAGTGTGATTTACAAGCCCGTGCCTAAAGTACTTACGTGCATAAATACTATGTAATTTGTGTGGAAAAAGTTACTACACATGCGCTGTTATTGGAGTGCAACTCCAAGCAAAACCGTTTCTGTGAATACGGCCCATGGCCTCCAGAACTGAACACAGTATTCCAGGTGAGGTCGTACTAATGATCTATAAAGAGGAATCACTACTTCTCTCTTTCTGCTACTAATTCCTCTCCCTATGCAACCAAGCATCTGACTTCCCTTTCTCATTGCTTTGTTACTTTGCTTGATTACCTTTAAATCACATAAAATAATGACTTCTAGATCCTTTTCTGTCTTAGTAGTTTCTAGTGTAATGGCATTAAGGATATATTGAGCCCTTACTTCTGAGATTCTGGGCCGTATTCAGACTTATAAAAATATATGCAACTAAGTCTCAGGTCGGAGCAGGTTACTCCCACCAGAGAAAACAGTCACTCCCCTCGCAAACCCCTGGCCGGACCTAAACTTACCCCTGCATTGACTTGCCCTATCTGGCCGCAGTAACTTCCGATCTTATGTGTATTAGTTGCGGATATTTCCGGCCCTAACTCTGTAAGCGCACCCACTTTCCCTAATCTCAATGCCTCCCCCCTGCCTATTTCTATGTAAATCCATAGGTCCGTATATTTCCGCAGCAGTTAGGGTAGCAGTTGTCTCCGCCCGATTCATAAGTCCGTACCTTAGCCTGTTCTGACCTTAACTTCAACGTAGACGGCATATCACTATTTCTACGCATGCGCAGTTGATGCAAAATCGGTCCGATCCTAAATATACGCACTGAACTATCGTTAATATCAGATCTCTGAATCAGGCCCTCTGTCACCATTTCTAAGTACCAAATCTAAGATTACCTCTTTGTGAGTGGGCTCTCTCACCAGTTCCTCGAGGGACGCTCCCTGTAATTAAATTAAAATGTCCCAACTTTTATTGGAGCTTGCTGAAGACTCAGCCCAGTTTACATCAGGTAGATTAAAATCTCCCATGATTATTACTTCCCCGTTTAATGCCATTTTAGCAATATCTTGCAATAGGACATTGGGGGTAGATCCAGAACTACGTTTGCCGTACGTTTACTCGCGTAGCGTATTTACTCGCGTAGCGTATTTACGTGTGCGTACCTTCTATACACTCCCCTTGGCACACCCCTTGAATGTACGTATTTTGTTAAGATACGCTTTTCAAACTCTACCTTAACTTTTGGCAACGTAATCGCAGTGATCCGCACACGTACGTATGGGCAACACATTGTGCGCACGCACACGCACGTACGTACGTATGGGCAACACATATTTACACAGCTAAGCACGCCCATACTGTACACTTTATATACAAACCCCCGCCTACTTATTTTGGACTCACGTAAAATTGGCATGCTCACACGTAAGTATTTCCGTGACACATACGTGAATGACCCGTACGTTCACAATTACGCTATGTTACTGAGCGTATTTTCTATGGTGCGCATGCGCAGTACTTAACAAAAGGCAATTTTACGTCTCCGCCACTCGTAAATTCGCTCACAAGCGTTTTTCTGGATCTGGCCCATTGTCTATTTCCTCATCTTGGCCTATATATCACTCCAGTACTAAGAATAACCCCCTGGGTTTCTATGGTTACTCAAAGTGCCTCAGTTTTTTCTCCAATACTCCCTATTAAAGTTAAATTTAACCCTTCCTTCACATGCATTAATATGCCTCCTCCAATATTTCCTACTCTAATCTTACTGTTATAATACACCTAACTGTTATAATACACCTTACTGTTGTAATACACTTTACTCTTATAATACACCTTACTGTTGTAATACACTTTACTGTTTCAAAACTTCAGATTCCTTACAGGTCATGGTTGAAAACTTTAGCATATTGAGCCAGGTGGATGAGCAGAGAAAGTTATTTGAGTCTTGTGAGTGGAGCATAAAAAAATAATTTTCAATCTGCTGTTGAGCGTCATATGGGTTTCCACCATGTTCTGGGAAACAGATGGATTTCTAATAACTATGGAATAAAACAGAAACATATGTTTAAGTACAGTACAAGTGCTATAAAATTTTACAATCCATTAATTCCTGTTGTTGTAATGCAATTTGAATTTACTAGTAAATAGTTATACTGTGTTGCTGAAGAACAACAATTTTCTACAGTTTATAAAGTGAATCTTCTGGTAGATTTCTGAAACTCCTTTTCCCAGACACAAGTTTGTTTCCTTTGTTTCTGTGGCTAGCAGATTACCCCCGGCCTTTCATGCACCTGTTTCAATTTACCTATAAATTGATTGAGCAGCAGCTGAGAGGGAGGTGTTGTTCCACAGCAGCTATTTTAGAGGCTTTAAGGGGGGCCTCCTGAGGTAAGTTGGCTTTCAATTTAAAAACATATTATTATTATTATTATTACTATTGATTATTTATAAGGCGCCACAAGGTATACGCAGTGCTGTAACAAAAATACAGTACAGACATACAGGGCAGGGATGGACAGCATAGTATATATAAATACAATATGACTATAAAAATATCACAGAAATACAATAAAGTGAAGCAAGCACAGAACGCAAGGCAAAATGTGAGGTGTCAAGCTTGGGAGATCAGGGAGCAGGGTATAAAGCGCAGTTAGAGGTTAAGAGGGAGCCACCAGGTGGGGATGGGGTAAAAGGGTAACAGAGGAGGACAAGATAGTATGAAGTGAGGGGGGAGTGGTGGAGGAGGGAACAACACTAGGATGGAGGGCCCTGCTCACGTGAGCTAACACACTAAGTGGAAGGGATGAAATTACAGAAGACATAAGGTGGGGGAAGGAAGTTGGCTGCTGGGATGAGCGGAGTAGAGGGGGATAAAAAGGGGTAGATGTAGGATGAAGTGAGGATGTTACTACTATTTATAATGAAAGCTATTTAATATTTGTGTGCATTAAGAAAAGGCTTATTGCTGGGTATACACTGGAGGTTTATCTAACAATACAATATTTTTACTCACAATTTAAAGCATGGTTGTCATCTCTCCTGGGGAGTCCGGGGGGATTTCACTAATTTGAGCATTTCTCCCGGTTTCCTGGGAGAAACGACAATTCTCTCACAATGGGCTTAAGGCTGCGATTTAATGCAAATCATGACCTGAAGTCCAGACTATGACATGAAGCTGCATCGTGATAGCATTGATCGCACTAGGAGCTCCCAAAAATCTAATCAAACGATACGATGCTGTTTCACACGATTCTGTTTCATCGTTGGATCATACACATTGGTAAGATGTCAGATTGTGTGACTGGCACGATAGTGGTTTGAGAAGCTGTATGCAGCCCCAACCCAACATCGGGACTCTCATTGTTAGAGTTAGGACCAACATATGCTGAAAGACCTTGAAGGTGGCTAGTGGCTTATCATATATTTGCGCAAATATGTGTAAAGGACATGTCTGCATTTTATTTTACAAATAGAACGGAATAGTTTGTTACTGGTTTATGGCAGTGTTGCTGGGGCATTTTCTTTCCTTTGTTTCTGTGACTAGCAGATTACCCCTGTGCCTTTCATGCATGTGTTTGCATTTACCTATAAATTGATTGAGTATCTTCCATTTAGTGTGTATATACAGGCTAAACTGAATGCCCTTCTCCCTTGGAAATATTGCATTATAATTTAACAGTACCTAAGTTTAGTGTATAATTTAATATCCCCCATAATACTTCTCTATGTCTATAACACTTATAAGGGGAAGGATATAGAGTCCTATTATTAGGATAATTTAAGCACAGCTAAGATGAAACAAAGGACAAACATATACAGTAGATCACATTGCCACCTCTCCCAGAATATCATGCAATGGCACAGGGGTTGGAGGGGTCAATAGTGTGATAATGGTTTGTGACTGGAGGAGGTAAGAAGAGGCCAGAAAAGGATGTGATTAGTGTAGGGGTGGGCTATGAAGTAGATAATACACAATAATCTTTAGAACTGCACAAGAGAACTGAGCTCAACAGTGTAGGATTGGGCTATATATGACATACACAGTCAGAGTCGCACACACAGAACTTACTCTTAGTTGTATGCTGATCAAAGTACTATAGGTTCTACCTGGTGGTACTGAATGCACCCATCGGTGGAGCTAGACGGCTAATGGGCAGAGCAGAATATGACCTCAGTGGTTTTTATAAATTATATATAGCTTTTAATTCCTCCTTATTTACCCTTAAATTATCTCCACAGTAAGGGGCTGATCCTAAGGAATGTCCGACAGCGGAATTACGTACAGCTCACACGTAATTCCCCTATATTGCATGCGCACAACCTTCTTACAATGCCGTAGTGGCCAACATACTTAACATAAGTTACGTACGGCGGCTCTTACAAAAAGGGGGCTTCCCCCCTTCCTTTTACGCATGTTGTATCTCCGCCGTGAAGGCAAAGATAGACATGGCAGGGGACAGGGCAGGGGAAGCCCCGTTACGATCAGGCATGCGGCTGTATCATAAAAGTTAGGGTAGGAATCTGCACTCCCCGCTACGATGCCGGCCGTAATGACCTCAGGTGCCCGTAAGGCGTCCGTAGGTCAGGATCCGACCCTAAGGCTCTATATTGTCCCTTAATAGTGGTTATATATCATATAGAATCCTATAATTGTAGAAATATAAAGGCCTATTATGGATCATTTGAGCCTGTGTACCCCATGACACTTTACCTACTATCCCTAAATGACAGGTATTTCACTGCTCTTAAAATGCACTTTACTACTAAACACGTATCTGTTCAGTTGCCTTTACCTTGGTGATAAGCGTTACCGCACCTGGTTCCACCTTTATTTATTCTCTCATTGTCAACAATTGATCATGTATCCTTTTTCCTATTTTTCCTTTCAAATGTTTTCTAGGCCAAGAATGTAATAATGTGTCACTGTAGTGTTGTGACAGTCTTTTATCTCTTTACATCATACAAGACACCGTGGCCTTCTACAACTCTATTTTCTACCCCTTTCTTCAATAAAAGAAACTTTGGATACACTGCTGCTTTCTTCATTCTTAACTCATTCAAGGCCACATTGATAAACAATGGCCTTTAAAATGGAACTCAAAAGTATTACAGGCAGTACAACAGCGTAAAACAACAGTTAGTGTTACGGACGCCTGATTAACGCCAGTGTTACTTATCAGCATTGATAAGCGGAAGTGTTACTTAAAAAAAAAAAAAAAAAAAAAAAAAATTCTGCCCAACAATAATGTAATCACAATTATGGCTGGATAGTTCCTTGCTGAAACGTCTAGCAGAAAAAAAAAATGTAAATCATTAAAAAAAAATTCTATATAGTATTTATACATGTAACTTACAATGTGAACAGATTGTTTTAATTTTCAATTTAAATACTTTTTTTTTTGCTAGCATAAAGAAGAAAAGATGGATATCCTATTAGAAGTCATTGTTAGTTTTTTTTTATCTAAAGCACATGGAATACAAGTAACAATAATTACAGATGAATTGTTGTAGGGCCACTTAGTACCTAATTTAACAAATGATGGTTGAATGATCTGTAAGTAATTCCCTGTGTAGAAAAACCTGGCAGAACAAAGGAGACAAAAATTGGTAACTAAATACAGTTAAAACTTATAATGCTGTATTATATCTTGACCCTGGGGCATGCCACAGTAACATGGATTCTTAATAGTGCTTTAAAATGAATGAATTAATTTTAATGGAAATAAAATGGACATAAAATGATACATTTAGGTAAATATGCAAGAGCCATCATTACCCCACAGAAGAAACTAATAACCCATAACGATTAAGGCAAATATGCTGCACATTCTAAAATATTAGCCTAAAAATTAATTGTGCGTGAGAAAGTATAAAGTTGCTATTCAGAGTGGAAACCAGAGATGTGATTGTAATCTTAAGTATACATTCTATATAAAAGATAATTAAATTATATATTTTAAGCCTTTGCCGTTCACTAAGCTAATATATTGAATATATTTTGTGTGTCATTGTCCCACTACAGTTTTACAATTCAATCTCTATGCAGTTGCTAGTTGCAATCTCTACAGCGTTCTCTTAAAGGGTAATTCCTGCATCTGCCTTTTCATTACTCATGCTTTTGGTTATTTGTTTGTGCAGAGAATCAGGTAAACTATACCAATAAAAAGTCCAATCAAATGGGTTCCCTGCTCACCAGTCATACATCACGTGGTCATAGCTCCTAATGGGGGAGTACCAGCTGTCTACTATGGAGTCAGATCAAACACTGAGCAACTCCATTAGGTCCCCATTACCTTCTCCTAATCTATCTATCTATTCAATAATTTATTTATTTACTTATTTACATATTTTGACTATAACCCATGGTTTACATATGCTGTTCTTTCTACCCCTATAATGTTTACTCAAGTCATTGGGTTCCCTATTTTTTACACACATATAAAAAATATTTTTGTGTGCTTGAGCGATTCCGCTCTCCGCTCTCCTTTTTCTTGTTTCTTCTTTTCATGGTTCCTCTCTGCCTAGGAGCTCTGGGTACCACTGGACAGTATTCTGTGTACCATTTGAGGAAACATTGCAAAACTACCTTCTTGGATTATATGCATTTTGTTTTACTTAATAGCCAACAGTAACAAAAATTCTTATTAATCTAAATTTTCATGTTTCCAGATATCATTTGTTTTACTTGACAGTACATCATTTTACAGTATGCCCATGCTATAGTCAAGTTTTAGAATATCCAACTCTTTCTGACAAAATGTATAAAACATACAGTTACTGTGCAACTTCCACAAGTGTGCCTCAATGTGTGTTAGTTAGTGGAGCAAGATGGTGAAGTTTGAAGAGGGACCAGCAGCTGTTAATGTTATGAAACCAGGGGTATGCTGTCAGAAACAGAGGCAGCTGGTAAATAAAAAAAAACACTGTGTTTATTAAAGTAAACAAAATGTTACTATACAGTACAATATTGGTACATATCAGACAGAGTAAAATCAGGGAAACAAACATCAACAGGAGGCAAATGAGAGTTCACAAGACAAGGCATGGAACTAAAATAACCCTCACCTAGCTTTGGGGAAAGGTGTTATTTAAGGCCAGAGCACAGGTGCTGGAGATCATGAGTCTGTAACTACTCCAGAATGAGTCAAACAGTGGCCTCTAGAGGCAGGTCATGGTAAAGACCACAAATAATAACTAGTCCAGGACTGCCCCTAGAGGGCTGGATATACCAGTCTAGGAAGTAACAGTTAGTTTATAGAAGCTATTTTAATGGCTTTGGAGATGCCTGTGTGAGTTTGCTCTCAATTTAAAAACACATGGTATATGACCCAATATTATAAATCACATTATTTAGAGCTAGGACCACCTTAGCAGCAAAAAAAAAAAAGGCTTGAAAGTGGCATGTGGTTTATTATATAGTTGCAGTGAGAACAATAGCATTACAAAATATATAATAAATATAAAAAAACATAATGTACTCGATCCAGAACCCCGCATGCTCTCTGCACATTCAGGGGTCTGGCATTACACACAAGAGAGGGGAGTGAATTCCCCCTGTCACTTCCCTCTTTCGTGCTGGCTGTATGGCATTTTTGCTGCCATAAGCCTGTCTAAAGTTAAACAAAAATTACAACCGCTGATCCAAGCATATTCCAAAAATCCAGCCTCTACTGTACAATTTCTATCTCCCTCATGAAGCTTATCTTTCGTAGTTTGTGTGGGCAGTGGGGAAGAGACACCCCATCGGAACTCCTATCGTACAGAAGTTCCATACGACAGAAGTTACTATCGCAGCTGGAGATTAACATCTGGAAGGCATGCATCCTATTTTCAGGCAGTCTTCTCTTGGGAATTTAGAGTTTTGGTTTGAACTCTGCCAATTATTTCTCATATCCCTATATAGACTTGTTACTGTAATGTCTCTATCTGTCCCTCAAACTGTGGCACCAGAACCAATATTCTGGATTATGTTTTCTGATCTGTGACTCAAGCACAAGAGAGAGAAATGGACAACAAGAGAGAGGAATGGATAGCAAGAGAGAGGAATGGATAGCAAAAGAGTATTCTCGTGTTGTGGTTGTTTTTTTTTGTTATTTTATAATCTAGGTATAAGGGGCCTGATCCAGAACAACGCACGCTTACGAGCTAACGCTGATCATAAGCGTAAAATCGGCAGAAAAAATGCACCGCGCATGCGCCTGGTGACAAGTTCTGGTAGTAAAACATTGATTTTCATAGCAGCGATTCGGTCGTCCGTATACTTTGCGTTTTTACCGTCAAAGGGGCGTGTTTATATTATGAAGTTCGTATGGACGCTGGAGTTAAGGAATATAGGCAGGGGGAGCTATTTAAATTGTACAGTATGGGCGTGCTAAGCGTTGTTCATACGCAATGAACATACGGACGGCCGTGGGAACGAACACAAAAGTTAGGGTAGGGTTTGCCGAGCGTATTGATGCTAAACTAGGTACGAGCAAGGGGAGTGCCTATTGCCGTGCATCGGTGGTACGTTCGGCGATAATGCGCTATGCACACCAGCGTAGGTCTGGATCAGGCCCAATGTCCCACAGCCACTTAGGCGGTTTCTCCTTTTTTCTGCCATATATTTATTGGACTAATTATATATCCATTGGAAGAATATATTGGGATATATCTATTTTTTATTATCTATTGGAATCTGTTCTGTAGATAATTGTGTTTCTAATCATTCTGCAATTTATGCATTATTTGCTTCTTAACACTTATTATCCCACAATTCCTCCCCCTGTTTTGTTGGAATACTGGAGATACTGACACACCCAATCTGCTCTTGCCAAGAAGCAGCCAAATGCTGGCCAGCGCCTCCCACACAATCAGATATAGCCATCATAGATGTGTTTCAGCAATGTGGCATGTGACATCACAAAAATAGCCGTGCTCTGACAAACTACACAATCATAAATAACCTTCACTCTTTATTCTCTATTTTAAAATAAAAGAGTATGTGAGTTATTAGAAGCATGGGATGAATATTGTACATTTTGGTGTGAGATAAGGTTACCAGTGAGTCTGCAAGGAGTTAGATTCTGTGATAAAAGCAGGTCAGCCATGTGAACTCCCTAGAGGCAATGTTTGAATAGATATAATAGTGGTTGCTGAGCTCTCAGGCATGTTTTAATCATCTTTAACAAGACTTTCCCCCTACTGGTTTTAAATACACTATTATTCAGCATGTGCATTTGTGGTATTTCGTGAATATGATACTTAAACTTCTTCCCCTCCAGTAAAATGCTGTAAAACAGCCTTCATCATAATGCTTGTCACAAAATGGGAAATCAATTAACTTATTTTCAGAGAAAGAATCGTTCTAAATGCTTTTTAATGACCTCTAACCAGATAGTGGCTATTCTCAATTATCCACCAGCTATAGGTCTTGACATTGAAATGGTGCAATTTCTAGCATGCAAAACATTATAGACATCTTTCTTCTTAATAAATCAGAGGCTAAGTTCTTTGATTTTAATTCTAATGAATACCTGCATCCAGAAATATGCACATAGGCGAGTTTGAGGTGCTCTGAAACCCCTTGACACTGTAATAGTACAGACCCATTTGGAAGGGGCTGGAGAACAGATCCCCTTTATAATTAATGGGTTTACCCCTGTTGAGCGGGTCTCCTAAATTTACTGGTCCATATTGGATATAAGTATTCAGATCAGTTAAAAACTGAATTTGTGCCTCATTTGGCTTTAGAAATTGGCTTTGGCAATGTAGAATGTTGTATGAACACTGGGAAATAGACCACCTGATCAGTGGTTCACAATCTTTTTTTTTTGGGGGGGGAGTAATAGTTACTCACTATGGAATCACGTCAAATACCACTTTGTAGCTCATGTAGACACTTACCCACAACCTATAAATTTATTTTCAGGGTTTTGGTTGTTCTTTACAGTGATTTTAAGGTGTGTTTTCTACATATCCCCAAGATGTTTTATTAGTTATGTCCTCGGCCATTTGGTATAATTTCTCCTGAGTACCACCTGACAGTGGTCCATGTACCACCAGTGATATAGTACCACTGGTTGAGAACCCCTGTCTTAGATGATATTGTTAAACAACATATAAAGTTGTGAGGGAACATTTTCTTATTAGCAGAAGTGTACATTTCACATGTAAAAAGACTTCATTTTGTCTTCAGAAACTGTTTGAAAGTCTTTTCTTGCCTTAACATTTTAGGATAATATCGAAGATGTATTAAAATACACTTCTCCCCTTTTCTGTTATTCGGATAAAATAAGCTACCCAGACTCTTGTGTCACATATTCTCACTAGACACAAGTGCGGGATTTTGAGTCTCATCTCAATACTACCCAACAGAGATGGAGCCATGATGATGTTAAGCAGACTCAGAAAGCATCATTGTCGAATTTGTGGACACCATCTCAGGGTGCAATCCTATGGAAGTTACATTCTGTCATCTTATTCAGCACCACTTTTTGGACATTCATTTCGAATGATAAGCAAGGACAAACACAAGGCTGTCACATGTGCAAGGCATCCATTCACCAATCTTTCTGCAAGCACAAGTGTCAGCCATCATCTTGCCACCGCTAAACCCCTGACAATTTTGACATTTTAATTCTAAAGGTGGTGAAAAAAAGACACCTAAACTCCACCCAATCGCTAACCAACAACCAGGTGAATAAAAAAAACTGCAGCCAAAAGCCCATTTTATAAGCCAATTGCATGTGAATCAGATAGGGTAAATGCAAACAATGCCAATTGCATTAACACAAACAAAAATGACCAACTATTACCAAATGTTCACGCCAGTCGCATGAAGTTTTATACCAATAAAAACCTTCAAAACTGCTTGATATATTTGCCTTAACATTAAAACACCAATCCCAATGATGACAACCAGATGTAACCCAACAGAACAACCACAAACCTGTTTAAAAATGTACAAGCCGCAAGGTGGGCAAGAGGGTAAACAACTTTTCCAAAGCAAGGAGCCGGACTGACATGCCACAAGCCAAGGGGATCCAAGGGACAGACGGGAAGGGTTACACCCCCAGTCAGGACTTCTATTGCTGCTAACCCCTCTTGATTTTTTGCCTTTCTGGCTGTCCCTGGAATCCCACTGACTGCCCACCCTTCACACCATAATCAGGGGTCAATCCCCAACAGCGGTATTTAAGTCAATTTTATTCCCCTAATTTGCAAAATTTGCAAAAAAAAGCTTTATAAACAAATGGTACCACAGCTCTTTCAAGTAAATCTTTAAATTGGCCCCAGGGTATCACTAATATTTTACTCAATCAGTTATATAATTCATACATTCTACGGTATCAGATGTTACTATAATAGCTTTTCCTTGCTTTTGCTTAGAAACTTCCAAGCTTTGGACCATTTTTGGAGCAACGAAAAAGGATCATAGCAGAAAACAAGGTGAAATTACTTTCTGAAAACTCAAGTCTTTCTGCAAATGAGAGGAAACTATTTCTTCCAAAGAAACCGGTTCCAACAGTCAAGGTAAAATAAAATAAAAATCTGTCAAAAAAATAAACAAATTGTAAAGTGATGATGTAAATGTAATTTAACAACAAAACCCAATATAAACATGCATGTGAATATTATTAACAAATTGCTAAAAATTCTAATCATAAACTGTATATGAATATAAAAACTGAAAAAACTCCTCCATAACCCCATCTATTGTATGCAGCGCATGTCGGTGTTCATTTTATATGTAATATATACAGTGCAAAATAATTAGATAGCTCTGACACATTTTAATTAGAATGCTTTATTTGGGCCCCCCGCTATTCCTTTCTGTCTTAAAATGTACATTGCAAATAAGTGACTGACTGTAGTCAAAATGCAGAGCTGATTTATAAAGAATCACAGATGTTCTGTTAAGGTATAATTAGTTTTGTAATATTCAAGGATGGCTGCACTCTTTGTTCCTTCCTTTTGATTGTTAAATAACATTGTGTTAGTTATATCTCTCGCACAGTGCATGTGTGCAATGAATTGAAAACTTCTGAAAGTATTACTTTACTTGATCAAAAAAGATTAAAGCAACAGTAACAGTGCACTGGAATACTCATCCATGCATATTTATTGTTACAACCTTTGCAACTTGAAATAAGTTGATGTTTTTTCTTTCTTTCTCCTTTTTTGTTATTCTTTTTAATGAATAGTGTGAACTATTTATACTTTTTTTGGTGATCACTGGGAAGTAGATAATCTTATGGGACCTCAGGTCCTC
>WWET01000038.1:301433-317222 GCA_011038615.1 Limnodynastes dumerilii | reverse complement strand
AAAAAGAGCCGGAAAAAAAAAAAAAAAAAGCGTTAAAAATCCGCCGCCGAAGGGTTTTTTGACAATTGAATCGGGCCCTCAGTCTTAGATCAAGGTGAGTAGTTTAATAAACGATCCGACGTTTCAATAACCCCAAGTTATTATCATCAGGGATACAGAACACAAAAAAGATAGAGCTATATATAGAAAACTTACCCCAACACCACCATTTGGAAGCCTGACTCACAGTGTGGCAGCATCGCGTCGATCCGGCGCAGCGGGAGTGACGTCACCTGCAACCGCATCACTGTAGTCAGAGCAACGCTAGATGCTGTTCACAGACTGAACAGTGTAAACATTGGCACGTGTCTCACCACTTTGACAGAGCGAGGACCCACCACACAAGTGATCACAGCTGCCTCACAGGGTATGGGGAAGTAAAGAAAATAAATGAGCAAAACAATAAAAGAAAAACAAGTAAAGAGAAAACAAGTGAATACAGTAACCAATTAGAATACATCAAAAAATGCATGTAATCAAACGACCAGTAAATATAGGCTGAAGTCAGGAGAGTACACCTACCCAACTACTACATATAAATATAACTATAAAAAACAATGTAGCGGCAAGAATTCATTTAACTCACGAGGGGTTACACAGTCAAGTGAATCTGGATTCACACCGTAGAAGAGCCAGTTCTCTGTTGCCCCCTCTATTTGAAGGTGGCACATGATCTATAATCATGCATCTCAATTCTGACAGAGAGTGACGGTGCTGAATAAGGTGACGGGGCACAGGTTGGTCAGAGGTACCAGCTGTTAGAGACCTACGCAGGGCAGATCTATGTAGGTTCATTAGTTCTCTAAATGTTCTGATAGTCTTGCCCACATAAATCAGACCACAGGGACAACGTAGCGGGTATATGACAAATTTGGTGGTACACGTTACCACATGGCGTATTTTATATTTATGGCCACTCCAGGGGTGTACAAAGGTGTTGCCAGCCTCCATCATTCTGCAAGTGGCACACTGTAAACACTTGTAACAGCCGGGCTTGCGTGACAAAAACGTAGTATCTGTAATGTTGGTCGAAATATCTGCTTTAACTAACCAGTCTCTCAAATTACGGCCTCGGGTATGGTAGGGCATAATCCGTGAATGTTTGAGTGATGGAAGGGAGATATCAGATTGTAATATCGGCCAGAGAGAGCGAACCGCCTTATTGATAAAAGGACTAGCTCTAGAAAAGTGCGTTACCCATGTGAGGGGTTGATCAGTCCTGGTTGTAACTTTAGGTTGCAGCAATTGTTGACGAGGAATTGCTATAGCCTTAGCTCTAGCGTCATTCAGTATCTTGCTGGAGTAACCCCGTTCACGAAACTTACTCTCTGTGATATTCAGTTGGATATCTCGAACAATAGGATCGCTGTTGATACGACATACATGGAGAAATTGGGAATATGGCAGCCCACTTTTCAGTGTCTGCGGATGATGGCTTGATGCTAATAGTACAGTATTCCAGGCTGTCGGTTTCCAGTAGGTACTCGTTGCTATGGTGCCATTGTTGTTTTCAATATGAACATCCAAATAATCAATTTGGGACAGACTACAGGAAAAGGTGAATTTAATATCTTCATCCAACAAGTTGATCTGAGTCATAACATCTTCAAACTCCGTCTTAGTGCCCAACCAAAAAATCAGCAAATCATCTATATAGCGGGTAAAAAATAATATTTTACCAGCACAAATAGGATTGTTCAAAAATAGGTCACGTTCCACACCAGCCAAAAATCCATTCGCGAACGCCGGAGCCACTGCGCAACCCATAGCGCAGCCGGAGGTCTGGATAAAGTTGTTTATCAAAAAGGAAAAAGTTCCTCTTTAGTGTAAGTTCCAACAAGTCCAAAAACAGATCAGAAGGAAGGCCTTTGAAGTTAGAATTGCCATGGATAAGTGTTCTGATAGCCTGTAAACCCCTATCTTGGGGTATTCTAGTATACAGGCTAGAGATATCGACGGCACACAATAGAACTCCCTCAGGCAGTTTGCAGAGTTCTGAACGTTTCAGCAAGAGGTGGGTGATATCTTTCAAATAAGTACCCAATACTTGCACACATGGCTGAAGACATTCATCAAGTAGGACCGCCACTGGATGGTAAAGCGAGTCATGGGCAGAAATGATGGGTCTCCCCGGTGGTGACTCCAAGTTCTTATGAGACCCATCATTTCTGCCCGTGACTAGCTTTACCATCCAGTGGCGGTCCTACTTGATGAATGTCTTCATATATATATCAAACTGTCCTTTTCCTGCACAAAACTGCATAATTTTGAGGAAGTAGTATTTAGGAATGTCCTGGATACATAAGCTAGCTGCTAGAAGCATTTACCCGAGGTTTCAATATATAGCTTTTGAATATGTTTGCAAGCACACATGTGTGCGTAATCAAATGTGTCTATTTAAATCACGGGAGGGTTGTATTCCCACACCTCCTGACGAAGTCTTTCTATACAAGATGAAACGCGTAGAGGACGTCTGAAGCCCATCTCCACGTGAGGACTGTTTACCACGATTGCTGGTCCGGTGCCTGACTCGTGAGAGACTGTTGTTTTTTAATTTGCTGATTCCCACTCTCGGTTAGAGAGTTGTTTCTGGTACGCAGATCTTACTTATTTGTACTCTCTGGAATAAAAAGGATTTTACACTATGGAGCGCCCTCTCTATTTTTCTTCTTTTTAGATTTATCCTTGAACTGGACAAAGACCAGTTCAGCAAGAGAGGAGCAGCGGTCTCAGACCTAGTATTTAATATCTTTGTGAATCGGACAGGGGTCCGTGTACAGCTTGGACTATTCTATTCATACAGGACGTTAACCTCTTCACCGCCTGAGCGCACTATTTTGGTATTGTATAATATTTAGATATTTATATGAAGTCTAAGTGCTAATACACAGATGTATGCATGATTAATTAGCAATCCTGCTTTAATGGAGGGGTTGCCAACCGGACTACATCAGCTTGAGAAAGTGTTCTTGTAACACGAAACATTTAACATGTGTCTTGGTGCTACTGGAAGAGTAAAACAGTCCAATCATTGCTTTTTCGTGAATAAACCTTGGCGGTCATCATATGAGCTGGATCTGATTATTAGAACTGCTTAACCATCTACGAATAAGGTTTGGTGCTGGACGTGGTCTTTAAATCCTAACAACCAAACAGATGAAAGATATTATCAGTATTAGAAAGACTATATCCGTTAAGCTCAGTGCCGGGCAGGCCACCCACCACTGTGGACTCTACTATATGGCAAGGAACCAAGTGGAGGATTATAACAACGGTCCCAATGAAGCTGGGTAATCTCCTCTACGAACTTCATCTCTGCCGTCCATCTCTCGGTAATTGGATATATATCCAACTATTAACTTTTACTGTCATTATTTATCCGTCTTTACCACCCTCTACGAAAACCTTAATTAATTCATTAACCTGTAGCACCATATGCACAATGTTTATTATGTAAACTTTTAATGCTTTGTTTATATATCTACTTAAATGTTTTAATAAATGTTAAATTAATTTACACTGGTGTTGTATTTCAGCCATCACAAATCTAACCTAGTATATGGTTCTTTGCTACATTTTGTTCATTTTTCAGTGCTGTCTTGATTTGTTTTTGTTTTATATAAAAAAAACCAATATACTTTTATTAACACATATGACCATAAAATAGTCTATAAAACCAACAAAAAATTAGACATACAATGTATGAATTAAAGTAGCAAAAGCTGACTGTTATAGCAAAATCCTTAATAATAAGTGGCCACCTGAGTAATTTGTGAGTAAATGTGGTTGAAAAGTTCCACTTATAAGGCAGGACACTGGAGTACAGATCCAATATAAAGATATAATGCAAGGTGTATGTGAAAGTTCTTTAGCAACGGAGGCGAGCAGTGCAGTAAATAAATTACTTTCAGTTCCTTAAGTATGTAGATGATGGTTAACATTCACTGAATATAATACTCACTACTGGGTGGATTCAAGGTAAATACGCGGCCCATGGAGTAAGCCACAAATTCTCTCCACAGGGTAGAGGATCAGAGGCGCATTGGTGGTAGGACGCGATCCATATTCCTAAGCTCCTATGAACCGAAGACCACAGAAGGATTCAAACAAGCAAATAAATATCTAGTCAGCTGTTGCAGAACACCATAAAGTTCTTCTGATGCGTTTCATCTTATGCAAAATACTTTTTCAAAGTGGAGTATTCGGTCATGTGTTAAGACCCTTTTATTGGAAGTGCACTGTTTGAGAATAATATGTATAATTAGTCCGGTGTCAGTTTCCATTGCGTTGGTTAGGATTTTAATTCTTTTAATTCAAACCACTGTTTTTGCTATATAAAACCTTTACTTAAATCAAGCAGGGCATCTTGTAATTCTTGCATTGTTTGTATCATACTCAATCATAATAACTGCTGCTCGGTTATATGCCAATTAAAGGTACAGACTCGTCGTAACATGACAACTTAATCTAGATCAATGATTTCTCTTTTTAACTATGTGGAGCATGACAGCAATGTATATGTGTAATCAGAATGTGACACAGTATAGACAAAGCCACCTTTCTATGCATATGGAATATGACCATCCAGGCTGTTTAAGTTAAGGAACAAAACAGGGACTGTGGATTGTCTGTTTGAAGCTATCTTCCCTTCCCCCATGTTCAATTGTTTGGGAAGGGATGGGAGGGGGAGGAGTCTTAGATCTTCTGAAGTTGATGGACTACAACATAGAGGAATATATAGCAAGTTTTGGCAGCTAGACACAGGAAACTATATCTTCTCAGTAGTATTCACCTTAAAAAAAAGAATAATTTTAGTTTTATTTTTGTCCTTATTTTTTCAACAGAAACATTGTTCTTTTGTTCTCTGCGCCTGGTTTTATTTATACTGAGCTCTCGAGGACTTAGAGACCTGTGTATGAGCGATCTTCTCTACCAGGCTCTGGATCAAATTGTTCTACTGCTGCGACATATTTAAGGGATCCTGTAGATTTTTTAGAGGTAAGAGGGTCATCGGTTTAAGAGAGCTAGAATTTAATGTTTGGAAAAGAGGGAGAACTTCAGAATAACTTCTAAGCAGTAACTTGTATAAAAAAGACAAGGATAAAAGTTTTATTGAGAAATTATGATGTGTTTGACCTCTTGGAGGATAGAAAAACTATATGTTCAGAATTAAACAAAACCTGGAAAATCCAGAACCAATCATTGTTATGAATGTTCTCTGTACAACATGGCAATAATTAAAATATCTAATTGTATATTTGTTAAGAGGATAGCACAGCAGCAGAGGAGACATGATGGGGATAATGGGGGCTGAAGAGAAGATGGGGATATTGTGGGCTGCAGAGACATTATGGGGGATACTGGGAGCTGGGGAGACATGAAGAATAAAATATATAGTCACTATTGTTTGGCTGTTTTTAAACTAGGAATTGTATAGCGCAGACTAGGACAACTGTATTGTATAGTTGTCACTATGATTTACTTTCTTTTATTGTTGACACAATAAAAGCACCGGCCCTGCTGTCATGTGACGCAGACCAGACGCCGCCAGACAGAGGGAGTGAGAAGTGGGAGCACCGCAGAGGAAGGAAGAATTCAAAGGTAAGTAAAATAATAGGGTCTGGCATAGGGTCTGGCACTGGCAATTGGGGGCAGATGGAGGCTGGCACTGGCATATGTGGGCAGATGAATGCTGGCAATTGGGGGCAGATGAAGGCTAACATCACATTGGAGGCTGGCACTGGCAATAGGGGGCATAAGGAGACTGGCACTGGAAATTAATTTGGGGGCAGACTTGGAGGCAGGCACAGACAATAGGGGCATACATGGAGACAGGTACTGTCATATGGGTCAGATGAAGGCTGGCACTGGCAATAAGGGGCAGATTGAGGCTGGCAATTGGAGCCAGACATGGAGAAAGGCACTAGCAATTGAGGGTAGACATGGAGGCTGGCACTGGCATTAGGGGGCAGATGGAGGCTAGCACTGGCAATAGGGGTCAGATGGAGGTTGGCACTGGCAATTGGGGGCAGACATGGAGGCAGGCACTGGCAATAGGGGGCAGATGGAGGCTGGCACTGGCAATAGGGGGCAGATGGAGGCAGTCACTGACAATAGGGGGCAGATGGAGGATGGCACTGGAAATAGGGTGCAGATGGAAGCTGGCACTGGCAACTGGGGGCAGACATGGAGAAAGTAACTGGTAATTGGGGACAGACATGGAGGCAGGCACTGGCAATTGTGGGCAGACATGGAGAAAGGCACTGGCAATTGGAGGCAGATGTAGAGAAAGGCACTGACAATTGGGGGCAGACATGGAGGCAGGCACTGGCAATGGGGGCAGACATGGAGGCAGGCACTGGCAATAGGGGCAGACATGGAGGCTGACCATATTAATCGGGGCAGACATAGAGGCTGGCAATAATAATAAGGGGCAGACATGGAGGCTGGCAATAATAATAAGGGGCAGACTTGCAGGCTGGACATATAAACAGGGACAGACATATGGAGGCTGGACATTTAATAAGGGGCAGACATATGGATGACAGGCCTAACAATAAGAGGCAGACATATGAATGGCTGAATACATAAAAGGGGCAGGCACTAGACCCGCTGGTCTTGGCGGTACAAGACACACCCACTTTACCAGACCACTTGGTGGTCATGTCAAATGTTGGGAGGTATGCTGAAATCAACATGGCTTTGCCAGGTGTAACCTTCCTCTCTTATTTTCAGTCTATGAATCAGGGCCAGTGTTGGTATTACTTTAATATGTGGGATGTCTCTTTTGCCACAATAGCATAAGAAAGAAAGTCTCTGCAGCTGTAATGTGCATTTGCGAGATACATGACGTTTGGGCAGTCAGGCAATATTAGTCTTTCACTTTTAAAGTCTGTAAGAATAACTTCTGAGCAATCAATCAAAAGATTCTACAATCCATCACTCAAAGAACAGAATCTTGAAATGATTTGTGAATGTCGTATGATGAAACCTGGGAGGATAAGAATCTAATCCTACTTTGTTCTATAATTTATATTTATACCACAGAGGCTAAAGCAGCAGGTGGACAAATAGCATGGATGTGTGTGTCAAGAAGAAGGAATGGTTAACATTTTTAGAGTGATTCATTTTCTAAAATCCAATTCATTTTCCTGGTTACTAATAGGATTCCTAAATTGTCCCCCAATAAATAAAAAAAAAAGTTTCACGTTATCAGTTAACCAAGAAAATTGTTGGCCTTTATTAATTGAAAAACTGCTTTAAAAGTGTGTCGCTCTTCATTTAATGTCTGATCACAGAGTGTTAATGTCTAGTTAATGAGCCATTGTTACCAGTATTTACTGTGACGTTAAATTAAAGATGTTATGGTCGACAAGCTATTCTTTGCAAGTTATGGCATCCTGAGAATTCCAGCCAATCATGAAAGATTTATAACTAGTTTCAATATTCCCATGTAGCTATATAATATTTTAAAATGCATGATAAGCATGGTAGGTTGACAGTTCAGCATCTACACAACTGTGATCTTGGTTATAAGTACAAAAAAAAAAAGTAAAACATTATTTGAAAAAGCAATTCTCTAGTAAGAATCCTGCTTTCTACAAATCTTTCTTAAGTTGTTTATTCAGCAATACTATACTTTATATCACCAAGAGTCCAGTTGAGAGTTGCTATATTTTAGTTTAAACCTAGAAACCTATTTTTAGGATACAAAGAATGGTTGTTCTAGCCTAAGCTAATTCAGTACTGTCTCCTACCAATCAGATGCCAGTTTATTACTTACCCCATATCTCAAAAATTATACATAGGATGTAAAAGGATATTTTTAATTGGTTATTTATATGAAAAATATGGCATTTTTTTACAATGAACAGGAACAAGGTTTATTATGTCCTGATATCTTAACTGTGGGAAAGTGTGTTCTCTAATGCCATGTTAGCAGGCTTGTAATTCCCAGATAAAAGACATACTCACTCATATCACTGAGTCTACCACACTACTTTTCCATTTGCATGAGATCTCATGAATACAATGTCATAGAGCTTCAGTGGTCATGATGGCATGGGAAGGGAGGAAGAAGACAAACCAAGCTGGGCTTACCCCAGAAGTAAAAGGGTTCCAAAAGATATTTTCAATGTTAGACAGAATTTGTGGCATGAAGAGGATTAACAGCAATCACAGTTCAAATTAATGAAAACTTAATGAATGTGGTCAAACTCTTCAACATCAAATACAGGTGAAGCTCGAAAAATTAGAATATCGTTCATTTATTTCAGTAATTCAACCTAAAAGGTGAAACTAATATATTATATAGACTCATTACATGTAAAGCGAGATATTTCAAGCCTTTATTTGTATTAATTTTGATGATTATGGATTACAGTTTATGAGAACCCCAAAATCAAAATCTCACAAAATGTGAATATGACATGAAATAAAAAAAAAAGGTTTTTTAAATACAGATGTCAGCCCTCTGAACTTGGTTTGAGCCCCTTTTGCATGAATTACTGCCTCAATGCGGTGTAGCATGGATGCTATCAGCATTCTTCCACCAGACTCTGGGACCTTGGTTTCCAAATGAGATGCAACATTTGCTCTCATCAGAAAAGAGGACTTTGGAGCACTGAGCAACAGACCAGTTCTTTCTTTCTTTAGCCCAGGTAAGATGCTTCTGACGTGGTTTGTTGTTCAGGAGTGGATTGACAAGAGGAATACGACATTTGAAGCCCATGTCCAGGATCCGTCTGGATGTGGTGACTCTTGATGCACTAACTCCAGCTTCAGTCCACTCCTTGTGCAACTCCCCCACATTGGCCTTTTCCTGACAATCCTCTCCAGGCTGCGGTCATCCCTGCTGCTTGTGCACCTTTTTCTTCCACACTTTGCCCTTCCACTTAACTTTCTATTAATGTGCTTTGATCCAGCACTTTGAGAACATCCAATTTCTTTTGCAATTTCCTTTGGAGGCTTTCCCTCCTTGTGGAGGGTGTCAGTGATGGTTTTCTGCACAACTGTCAGGTCAGCAGTCTTCCCACACTGGACTTCAAGCATCTGGGATTGTGCCTCAGCATTCTTCCACCAGACTCTGGGACCTTGGTTTCCAAATGAGATGCAAAATTTGCTCTCATCAGAAAAGAGGACTTTGGAGCACTGAGCAACAGACCAGTTCTTTCTTTCTTTAGCCCAGGTAAGATGCTTGTGACATTGTTTGTTGTTCAGAAGCTGCTTGACAAGAGGAATACGACATTTGAAGCCCATGTCCAGGATCCGTCTGGAAGTGGTTACTCTTGATGCACTAACTCCTGCTTCAGTCCACTCCTTGTGCAGCTCCCTCACACTTTTGAATGCCCTTTTCCTGACAATCCTCTCCAGGCTGCGGTCATCCCTGCTGCTTGTGCACCTTTTTCTTCCACACTTTGCCCTTCCACTTAACTTTCTATTAATGTGCTTTGATACAGCACTTTGAGAACATCCAATTTCTTTTGCAATTTCCTTTGGAGGCTTTCCCTCCTTGTGGAGGGTGTCAATGATGCTTTTCTGCACAACTGTCAGGTCAGCAGTCTTCCCCATGATTGTAAATTCTACTGATCCAGACTGAGACTATTTAAAGGCTCAGGAACTTTTGCAGGTGTTTTAGAATAATTTGCTGATTAGAATGTGACACTTTGAGCCTACAATATTGAACCTTGTCACATTATTCTAATTTTTTGAAATTTTGATTTTGGGTTTTTTATAAGCTGTAAGCCATAATCATAAAAATTAATACAAATAAAGGCTTGAAATATCTCACTTTGTATGTGATGAGTCTATATAATATATTAGTTGTACCTTTTAAGTTGAATTACTGAAATACATTTTTAAACGATATTCTAATTTTTCGAAAGCACCGAGGCCTCACAGAATTAGGGCCATAGGTTTGATACTAACAAAGGACCAATCTCTTTGACGTATGCAAATTCTTCTATATATTAGGGAATCCATGGGTACCCTGATTTCTTCACATATTCCAAAACATTCTAGTAGGATCATTGGGGGGATACAGAACAACGCTTCCGTGCAAATTTACGCCTGGTGGACACGTAAAATCACGATTTTGTATGTACTGCATATGCGCACGACAGATGATATGCTACGTAACATAACGTAACTCTGAGCATATGGGCCATTCACGTATTAGTTGCGTAAATTCGTATGTGGTGGCGTGCCAATTTTACGACAGCCAAAAGTACGCCTACATTACGCAATGTAGGCGGGGGTTTGCATTTAAATTGTACAGTTTGGGCGTGCTTAGCTGTGTAAGTCCGCGTTGCCTATACGTATGTGTGCGGACGGTTACGCGGTCCAAAGTTAAGGTAGGGTTTGAAAAGTGTAAATCAGTCAAAATACGTACATTCAAGGGGTGTGCCTAGGGGAGTGCTTAGAAGGTACACACACGAAAATACGCTACGCTAGTAAACGGATTGCAAGCGGAGTTCTGGATCTACCCCATTGCTAGTAAAAAAAAAAAGACCTTAGTATGTGAATTAAGACAGTAACTTGCAACTGGAGAATAAATGGCCACAGCCAATGTAACTTCCTTAACTACTTAGACATGTAAAATCGCGATTTTGTATGCACTGCACATTCGCACGACAGATGATACGCTACGTAACGTAACTGAGCATATGGGCCATTCACGTATTAGTTGGGTAAATTCGTACGTGGGGGCATGCCAATTTTACGTGAGCCAAAAGTACGCTTACATTACGCAATGTAGGCGGGGGTTTGCATTTAAATTGTACAGTATGGGCGTGCTTAGCTGTGTAAGTCCGCGTTGCCTATACTTACGACAGCCAATGTAACTTCCTTAACTACTTACAGTGTAACGCACATTGTTCAGGCTGCGGGGATGGGAGACTTAGGGTTAGGCTGCGGGGATGGGAGACTTAGGGTCAGGCTGCGGGGATGGGAAACTTAGGGTCAGGCTGCGGGGATGGGAGACTTAGGGTCAGGCTGCGGGGATGGGAGACTTAGGGTCAGGCTGCGGGGATGGGAGGCTTAGGGTCAGGCTGCAGGGAAGGGAAGGTTAGGGTAAGGCCACAGTGAAGGGAGGGTTAGGGTCAGGCCGCGGGCAAGGGAGGGTTAGGGTAATGATTAGGAAAAGGGTTGGGGTTAGATTTAAACTTACCATTTGGAGCATTGTCTTCAGTGCTCCGAGGATTGATTGCTTTGCAAAAGCAATCAATTTCCCAGCCAGGAGAGAACGGCCCTTTCGAGATAGGGCCATTCTCAGTGGAAACCCAAACCCGTATAGAACACGTCTGGATCTGGTCCAATGTGATTAGAGGCATCTATGAGTTCTTAGCTATTACCATAGTGCACTAGCTAGATTTTTCAGTGTCAGGTAATGAAAGAGTTAATGTTTAGTAATTACACATCGCCATATGCTCAGGTGAACATTTTGAGTACTTTCAGATTTGGTTTATCAGCTACGCTCGAGTCAAATAAAGTAAATCCATAGAACATTAGATTGAATATCAGCTTTACAATGTGCGGTCTTATGATCTTCTCGATGACTGCTCCCTTAGAAACCACATAAGATATTTAAGTTTTATCAAGCCCACAACCATAAATCAAATGTTTTGATTTTTAACAGAAGCTGAGCAAGTTTGCCTTTGTCAGCATTCTAAACAAATGCATAAACTGTTCCCTAGTAAACTCGATAGACTTGCATATAACACAATGGCATAGATCTTTGAACAGTTCCCTACAGTATTAAAGCCCAAATTTTAGTTTACAAGTAAATTCTACTAAAGTTTTCCAATGAAACAAGCAAAAAACCTAAAACTGAATAAATTAGTCAGTATTTAATAACAACTCTTTATACCAGTACAAATTTAGCGCGCTCTCGCTCTCTCTCTCTCTCTCTCTCTCTCTCTCTCTTCCCCCCCCCCAGTGTTATGGAAACACTCACAGATGAAAGTCCTTTTATTATAATAATATGTTAACAGATAATATAATATGTTAACAGATATAATAACAGATGTTGCCCGGTGTAGCAACGGCAACACTTAGAATTCTCAGTGTAACATCGTAGCTCTGGATCAGGCCCAAGGTGCGTAAGTTCCTTTTCGAATACTTTCGGGCTTTATAATTTTTTTCTTTAGAATGGGCAAGTATGCCGATCGCCATACTCACCCATTCTTATCCGGAAATACCGCCGCCGCCATGCCACTACCGCCGGAAAGCAGGGTTAGGGTTAGGGTCAGGCTGCGGGAAATGGTGGGTTAGGGTTAGGCTGCCAGGAAAGGAGAGTTAGGGTTAGGGTAATGAGAGGGGAGGGTTAGGGTTAGAATTAGGACTTATTATTAGGACTTTCAAAATTTCTAAGCTGGGACCCACACCCTTACTGAGCTTAGTTCCGTGCGATGCCATTTATGAGGAAATGGGCTATACTTCCCCTCTACCCGCAAAAGGGGGGGGGGCATGCTAATTGTTCAGTGTGGAAGGGGTATCCCTCACTCGTGTGGATCAGCGGTCATACGGACAGCTGATCCGCACGCTTTACTTAAGACAGGCTTATGGCAGCATAAGGGGGAGAGAGGGGAGTGACAGGGAGAGTGAACTCCCCTCTCTCTGTTGGACGAACAGATTCCTGCATGTACGGAAAGCATGCAGGGGTCTGGATCCGGTCCAATATTATTTATAAATATCGAGGTGCATGCAATTCAGCACACACTGCGCACGCCTGCGTATGACAAATCGTCCCGGATTGCATGCGATCCAAAAGCACACACAACGGTGCCTTTGGATTTCAAGCAATTACGACACATAGTGTACGGGAACACAGGATTGTTGGTCTCAATTACAGCTAAAAGAATGTGATAATATATTACGTTAGGTTAAGTCCTTGTTGGATTTTTTTTGCTATCCTGTTATTAAAGAGAAAAATATATCAAACTGTTGTCGTAATACTAATACGTTAATTGGAATAATAATTATAACTCTTTTCATAACCTTATTTTAAGACCTTTATTTACACAGAACCTTCTATCACAAGACCCATGTTTTCTAAGGGCAGACTGCCCAAAACGGACAGTAGCCGGCCCCTCATCGCCACAAAGTGATTTGTCCTCTATTGATGACTCTGCGCCAAGTTACATCTTTTAAGAAATAGACAGTTGAAAGGCAAATATATAGAAATATACATTAACATGTGCATTGCAATTTAATAATAATAGACCGGAGTCAGACCCTCACGCACTTTCCATACGTGCAAGGGTCTGTCCATCCGTCAGAGAGAGGGGAGTGAACGCCCCCTGTCATTCCCCTCTTTCGTGCGTTCTTTATGGCAACTTACACTGCCATAAGCCTGTCTTAAGTAAATCGTGGTCTATGTACCGCTGATCCGCACAAGTGAGGGAGCCTCCTCCCAACACAGTACAGTTTGCATACTTACCATCGCTTACTTTAGCAGGTGGAGGGAAAGAACAGCCCATTTCCTAACTCTGGATCCAGTCCAATATATTTATTTTAAGCTTTATACATGTTACAAGTTATGGGCCTGATCCAGAGGTACGCCGATGCGCTGTGCTTACTAAAGCACAGCGTATCGGGAAAAGCCGATCTTACGCTTACGCCCGCCGTCCTAGCGACGGCGGGCATTCTTCTGGATCAGGCCCTATGTTACTACATTTCTACTTTAACATTGACTTTTTACCTTTATATTAATTAATCCAAATTGAATAATATTGCTCATCCATAATAGACAGGAGTAAAAGTCTGATATTTACACCTGGACAAAATCATGTCAGATGGAGTCACATTCATTTTAGTCATTGCGTGCACACTGATATTTACCAGCTTTACTGTTAAACTATGGACCGTATTCAGAATTAAGAACGTCTGGTAATTTACGCACGCAAAATGCGTAAGTGGGGTGATTTCTATTTAGTGCACATGTGCAGACCATGGAATTTCGAAGCGTAATTGGAATGATTCGTAAGTAAATTCCGTACAACAAAAAATGCGTGCGAACATAAAAGGTCGGACGGATTATTAATAAGTAGGCTTCAGTCAGAATGTAAACAGCAAAAAATGGGCATGGTAATGTAGTAGACGTGCGGTCGTATTTGCGAACGTTTCACTTCTGTCATATATACGATAAGGTTGCTTACATAACACGGAAGTTTTCCGAAATTCTTTACTTTTGCAACATGTACTTATTTTGTATTAACGTACGGATCTATTACGAACGCACGGAAAAGCTTCTTAAATCTGAATCCGGTTCTATGTCAAGTTCCTAGAAGGAAATACCATCTACCAATACTTTTTGCAACAGACGCAACAAATTGCCTCCCCTGCAATTTAAAATGGTTTAGCCCAGGTGTAACTATTCCAGCTATGTCCATCTGTTTAGTAATTTATTTGAAACAACTTTCTATTGAGTACACACCTAAGGAAAAAATCAGAACAATTACATTTCATTGGCTTTGTGACATTACAATAAGAAGAAGAGTGATATTTCAGACAAGTGTCAGAGGCGGTACAACAAAAGCAGATTTGGTATCTCTACAATCGTTCTACACTGCCTTGGTTACATATAAAGAAGAAATGGAATATACAAATCTGTGTGAGTAACATCACTTTAACATAATACATCTCAAGAAAGAGATAATATTGAGAACATTAATTCAACACAAATTTTAGATATCACTGTGAAACCCTTTAAAGATTTTAGAATTGGATAGAAATGCAGCAATTGTTTTGCACTACTAATATGAAACACTTCTACTCTCGCAGTGAAATGCCACCTGTCAGGATTATTGGAGGGTCATCTGCTGTTTTTTGAAGGAGCTACTATAAAGTGGCAGGGGCAGAATTTGTGAGACTCGAACCCTATAGCAAGGAGGCGGAACCTGATTCTAAACAGGTCGGGCTACAGCAGAGCTGGGTGGGATGGGACCACGGTTGTCTGGGTTGTGTGATAGAAGGTGTCAGTGGCTTCATACATGGAGTGTTGAGTGCCAGCCTCTGACAGCTTACTTAAAGTCCAGGGGCAAGATTTACTAAGCTGCGGGAAAAGTAGGGATGTTGCCCTTAGCAACCAATCAGATTCCAGATCTCATTTAACTATTACATACTAGAGATTGTCCGATAGACTCTGATTGGTTGCTATGGGCAACCTCTATACTTGTCCAAACCCGCAGCTTAGTAAATCTGGCCCCAGGTGGTGGATCTCCAATCCGCATGTAGGAGAGCAGGGAGGAGTGCCCTGCTCTCTTACATGCAGGCTTGTGGATAACCAAATCCATATGATAGCTTCCACAGCGGAAACTTCCATACGGAATACAACCCTAACTGTGAATCTGATCCAAACTCACATTTTGGCTCTATGGGCCTGATCCAGACCTACGATGTAGCGCTGAACGTACTAACGCTCAGCATTACATCATGGGACTCCCCCTGCCCTATCGTATTTACACTCTCTTATGCCGGCTGAAGGCTACCCTAACTTCAGCCGGCGTAAGGGAGTATAAATACGCTGGGACGGCGGCGTTAGTATGATAACACGGCCCTCCCAGCCTCATTACCCTCCCTCCCCCCCGTCTCCCTGCACTAACCTCAGAATAGTAACGCTGGGGAACGCCCCTTCCAGCGTTACTACGCTGGTGCTACGGGCTGGTGGATCAGGCGTTGCTGTAGTTACGCCAGGCAACATCTGCCTGGCGCATGCGTAGATCGGCTTTTCAGCTGATCTTACGCCTATAC